>CM047430.1:45767642-45837071 GCA_026168455.1 Theocolax elegans
TTTTGTTACGTGCGCTTGGACTTAGGCTGATTTTCAATCAGGTAACGGATACGCGTAAATGGGAGCCGCGTCGCCGTACGCATTCTGCGTCGGGGGGTAGCGCGGGTGAAGCAATGACGACAGATGCCGGGCCCAATTCAAACGTCTCGGCGGCCCAGTCTTCTACTAAAACGCGGGGCCTAGTATTTAAAGTAATATCGGCGGATGTTCGCGACACAATAATGGCGCGTAGTGGCAGGCTTAGCGGGCTCAATGCTCAAAGCATCTTTGGCGCGGGAGGCACAGCTAGTTTGTATATAAGGCCAATTTGGCCGAAACCCGTCCACATAATTTGGTCTCGCGCTCTTCGAGAGTCGAACAGGCTACACTTTGCTAGACCTATAGTACGAGATATGCGTGTTTTTATTAGAGAAAAGAGAGAGAGTCAGTTAATACAAGTGGATGCAAATACTGACTACAGTAAATTTAGCCCGAATTTAGTTTCCGGAGATAACCGCGGTGGCCCTTCGGGCACTTCTTCCTCATGACTAGTCCCTAATGTTAATAGGTTCAGTGTCTTTCATGTTAACGTTAATAGGTTAAAACCACATTTTGCAGCTATTGAAGCTCTGGTGTATCCGCGCGCGCACGATATTATTGCTATATCCGAAACTTTCCTTACTCCACTCGATGCATCTGATATTGTTCGCTTACAAAATTATAATTTCTACAGGCATGATCGCATTGGGAAGGAGGGGGGGGGTGTCGGTGCTTACGTACGTAATATATACAAAGTCAAAGTAATCGGCCAGTCAGACCCTATTTTCAGTAATACACCAGAGTTTTTTATCTTAGAGGTTTCGTGCAATTCTTTTAAAGTTTTAGTGTGTGTAGTTTACAGGCGCCCGGGTGCAGCCATGCCCTCTTTACTGTTTGAATTACTTTCTGAGTTGAGCCCTCAATACGAGCATCTGATTATCACGGGCGATTTTAATATTAATTTTATGCGGCCGGGTGCTGCTGTTGACTTCATGAATTCAAGACTTAGTGAGCTTAACTTAATGCTAGTCCCGTCTGACCCTACACATCATGCCCACTGTACGGGTTACATTTCACATACCTGGATCGACATTTTTATTTTGCGCGACACCATGCTACAGTTTAATTATACCAAGTCTGATGTGCCGTTCCTGGCCGACTCTGGGCATGATGCCATCATGATCGACCTCAACTTAGAGAGACCAAGATGTTTGCCGATTAGATATAGGTCACGTAGATTGGGGGGGCTCGACGGCGAGCGCTTCGCTGAGGTTTTTAGGTACGACCCCGACCCTGTTCTTGAGGGGCATTCTCAGGCTTTGCGCGCTGTGCCCGAATCGGAGTTGGCTCTTTATCACAACCTCGCGCACGAATCTAGAGACGATATAGTTGTCGATACGGCCGTGAGAAGCTTGAGCGAGGCTATTGTGGGTGCATACGACCAGATCGCACCTGTAAGGTTGTTCACTTCGGGTTCTAAGCGCAAGTCCTGGGTCACTCCCAATGTCATAGGCTTGATTAGAGAGAGAAAGCGAGCGTACCGCACCGCCAGACTAAGTAACAACTTGGATGATTTCAAGCGATATCGCCTTCTGCGCAATGCGGCCTCGAATGCATTAGAGTCGGCCAAATTCGAGTTTATTAACCAAGAATTAAATGAGGCAGCCGATGCCAAAACAAAATGGCGCGTACTAAGGAGTTATGGCGTTACGGGTCGCTCGAGGCCTTCTCCCTCTGCGCTGTTCCCCTTGGACGAACTGAATGCGCACTACGCGTCTGTCTCGTGCCGATCCGACCCGGTCTCGAACCATGTTTTGACCGATATATTAGTTTTTGCCCCAGTCGCTTCCTCTAGCCACTTTCATTTTGAACATGTTAATCCTACCCATGTTGGGGAGGCGCTGGGTAGGGCGACCTCGCGGGCGATAGGTCTGGATGGTATTTCCATCCCGATGCTGAAGCTTGCGAGTTCGTCTATCTTGGGTCACTTGGCGCGCGTTTTCGACGCCTCGCTTAGGTCGGGCTACTTTCCCGCGGAGTGGAAGAAGGCGCTGTTGTACCCACTGGCTAAATCTAGTGTGTGTAGCAGCATTGCTGATACCAGGCCCATAGCGCGGTTGAGCGAGGTGTCGAAGCTGCTTGAGCGGATCGTGCACGGGCAGCTGTCGAGGTACTTGGAAGAAAATGGTCTCTTGTCTTGCAGGCAGGCGGGTTTCCGTCGGGGGCATAGCACGCAGACGGCACTGCTCGGAGTGTTGGAGGATGTGCGCAGGGGTATTGACCAACGCATGGTTACTCTTCTGGTTTTATTTGATTTTTCAAAAGCGTTCGACACGGTCCCCCATAGCGCCCTCCTCCGTAAACTTCGGGCAATTGGCTGTTCCGACTTGGTTATTCGATGGTTCTATGCGTATCTTCAGGGCCGCACGCAGGCTGTTGAGGGCGATGGGGGCGACTTGTCTGGATGGTCCGCCGTCCATGCAGGCGTCCCGCAGGGTAGTGTTCTGGGGCCCCTCTTATTTTCAATTTTTATCAACGACCTGCCTGCGGTACTGGAGCACTCGAACTGTATGATATTCGCGGATGATACGCAGCTTTATTATTCATTTCCCCCTGCTGAGTTCGGCCTGGCTGTGAGACGGGTGACACAGGATGCGGGAGCGGTTGCGAGTTGGGCGACGACGAATGGATTGACACTCAATGTCTCCAAGACGAAGGTCATTTTGCTAGGTAGCCAACTTTACATCTCCAGATTCGATCTTGGGGACATTGAGAGAGTGTGTGTGAATGGCGTACCGCTGCCTTATGAAAATGTAGTCAAGTCTCTGGGGGTGTGGATCACGCCGACCATGGATTGGTCTAAGCATATTCAGTCAATCTCACAGAGTGTACACGGCGTGCTGCACACCCTTAGATTCTATAGGCGAGCTTTGTCCAAGGGGTCGCGTAAATCGTTGATTGAGAGCCTGGTTTGGCCGTACCTGGATTATGCGTGCGCGGTCTACAACGATGTTGACCGTACGCGCGAACTTAAGTTGCAGCGATTAATTAATGCGTGCGTGCGATTTGTCTGGGGAAATATTCCCAGGCGGGCGCACGTTACACCGTATCGTCTCGAAATGGGCTGGCTGTCGGCCGAGCACAGGAGGCTCTATCTCATCGGCTCCCTTGCATATAAGATCATTTCTTCATCGTCTCCATCATACCTGTACTGTCACTTCACACTGTCTGAATCTCGTCCCAATATACGCACCTCCTCTCGACTTCAGCGGCGGCCCCTCACCTATCATCCGCCTCGGACAGAGGCGTTAAACCAGTCATTTGCCATCGTTGCATCAAGACTCCTCAACTGTTTTCCCGATCTGGCATTCGACCCTGACCAGCTCAACTCCTTTCAACGTCGTCTGCGGGATCATCTCGTTGGGCTTGATCGACAGGCTTGGGAGGGACGCGTAGAGGTGGAGGGCTTAACTCTGCCTGAGACACCAACGTGGTAGGCCGCGCGTGTATGATCCAGGTAATTGCGGTGCGATTATTATTGATGCTGCAGCGAGCGTAAGCTGCAGGTTTATTGCCATTGTATGCTGTATCTTGCGAGTATGTATTTTAATATGCTATTTTTATTGATCTGTATTGTTGCTAAGCTATTCGGGCGATGTTACTTTTACTTTTTACTTTTTACTTTTACTTTTTACTTTTTTATTTTTTTTTACTCTTGTATGTTGCTATTTATATGTTTTATAAGCGTGTTTTTGCGTCCACATGGCAATGTATGCTAAAGCCATTGTTTATATATCTTTTTATGCAAATCTAATGTAATTATTTAACTAATTTTGTATTCAATTATTAATGATGTATTAAGTGCTACTTTGGGGGCTGGCCCCCGTAGCCCAATAAAACCTATCAATCAATCAATCAATCTCTCTCTCTCTCTCTCTCTCTCTCTCCGCAAGTAGCAAGTCACACTTGGCACTGCTCCCGTGTTGACTGTTATATTAACCACTTTTGCACTCTCTGAGTGCGAGTTTTTCTTGCAGGAAACCGTTCAGCTATGGGTCCGTAAGCTTCTGCTGCAATTGCATGTGTGCATTTATGTGCAATTTGGACTCAGAACGGTTTTCTTGTATACAACGCTATATATTTGAGGTTAGTTGGAGAGGCTACAGAATACAGACAGAATTGGTGGATCCTTGGTTTTCGTCCAATCACATTCATGCTGCCTAAATCGTCGTTCGAGCGCTTATCTTGCGGTTCTTAGACTCTATGCCAGGCAGTGCCCCTCTACTACATTGAGATCATGCCGCCTAAGCGGCAACGTAAAGACAGCGCCGGAGTAACCTCGGATCTCCCACCAGGCGCTTCTCTATCAGCTGACGAGGTACTAATGCTTAACGAGAGTGTCAACGAAAACTTCGCGATAGTACTCGCGTGGATTAACGGTGAGAAAGATGCGATGACTGCGAAGAAAAAATCTGACTTGCGAGCGTCGTTACAGGCTATGCTAAGTGCTTATAATAGCGTATCTAGTGCATATAATATTAAATTAGCGGTTGACAGCTTTGCAAGTTGGTATAAACTTGAGTTCGACAAAGTTTGTAAAACAATTGAGCGTGTATCGGAATCATTTACATCTACTGCTATTGTTAAGTCGTCTGCATCTTGCAGCTCCTACGCCGATGTTGCCTCGCGTATGCCGACTTCTTCGCGCTCTGCGCCAAATAATCAGGTTTCTCTTTCACACGGCAAAGCTTTTCCTTTGACTAAGTGCGAGCGATTGGTGGTAGGCCCTCGGGAGAATGCTCGGGATCAATTTGAATCTGCGAAAGTCACTAAGTCTGTACTGCAGAAGGTAATTAATCCGGTCGATCTAAATATGCATATAAATCGAATTACTTTTGGATCTCAATGTTGTGTTGTGATTGAGGGTGTTGGACTCGATGCAAAGGCAATTTCTAGTTGCAAAGCTTTTATCCAGTCTGGCTTGGAGATTAAGACTGAATCAAAAATGCTTCCGCGAATCGCAATACATGATTTACCGATTAATTTGTCTAGCAGCGACATTGTGAATTGTTTAGTTAAGCAGAATCTACCTTCGGCCTCTTCTCAGGATTGCAGAGTAGTGTACACGTATCCCGCGCGTGATAAAAAATACCGATCTTGTATTGTCGAAACTAAACCGGAGCATAGATTGCAGCTTTTGAAGAGTGGTAAGGTTCATATACAGTGGCACGTTTGTCGCATCTCGGATCATATTTCAATACTGCAATGCTTTAATTGTAACGAGTTTGGCCATGTTGCTAAAGTTTGTAAAAATAAACAATGTTGTAGCTTTTGTTCGGGTGAGCATCTTGTGAAAAACTGTACTGACAGGTGCAATTTAAAATGCATTAACTGTGTAAAATCGAACCTTAATAATACTGCGCACTCGGCTACGGATAAAGTGAAGTGTCCTGTTTTGCGTAAGAAGATTGATCGCAAGATTTCTTTAATTAATTATGGCTGTGACGAATGATTTGTTGTTGAGACTGTGTCACATGAACGCGCAATCAGTTGAGGCTCACTTTGTAGATATACAATCGACTGTTCTTTCTCATAAGCTAGTGTTTTGGCTATTAGTGAATCGTGGTTGAAACCAAAGCGGTCCTCCAATGTTTTTGCGATTCCGGGTAACACTCTGTTACATGTGGATAGACTGGGTAAGGGTGGAGGTGGTGTTGCGATGTACATTAGTGACTCAATTAAACACCGTGTAGTTGTATGTTCTTCGCAAGCTGAAGTGTATACTAAAAGACCCGAATTCTTATTTGTATTGTTATATTTGGGTAATGTCAGGATTTTGATCGGGGTAATTTATAGCCCCCCTAAAAGTGGATTCTGGGAAGATGTTGAGGAAAGTCTTGTGAATTGCAATGTCTCTTTCGACTATACAATTTTAGTAGGTGATTTTAACATAGACTGGTTGAGTTCCTCAACACCTCGTAGTATTCTGCGTAATTTTTTTGATACATACAATCTGAAACCACTTGATTTTCGTCCCACACACCATATTAATACTTCACACTCTCAGATAGATTATATTTGCGTAAGCGATGTTTCTAAGGTCGAATCTTTTTATCAAACACATAACCCAAACATTTCTGCACATGATCTGATTTTCGCTAACTTCACTGTTCCGATCCCAATTCATTCGACTCGTAGTATTACATGTCGTTCATTTAAGAATTTCAGTGAATCAAAGTTTAAGCGAGATCTTGACACCTATGATTGGAGTCATTTTTACTCCTGCGACATCGAGGGCAAAGTGCACGCCCTGAACGGTGCCCCGTACGTTACATTCACGCCAAAGGGTAAACGTTCACCTTGGATTAACGATGAGGTTAGACGCATTATTAATGCACGTAATAAAACTTGGCGTACATTTAAACGATCACGAAGGGAGAACCACCAAGCGGTCTTTAAAAGATTGAGAAATCAGGCTAAGTCTGCAATTCGTAATGCATTCTCATTGTACTTTAAGTCTAAGTTGCGTAACTGCTCTAATACTACGGATACCTGGAAGTGTGTTAGTAATCTGGGACTAGGTAATAAATCGCGTGATTCTGTTATGCTGCCGGCAGACACAAATACCTTCAATAGGTTCTTCATTGGGGATAATCTTGCAACGAATTTGCGCAATTTATGTTCTTCAGCACGCATTGACCCCGATAATAGGTTTTATTTTAGACATGTGCGAGCCAATGATGTGATTGGGGCTATTTTGTCTGCGAGATCGAATGCGCTTGGACCCGATAGCATTCCTGTTAGGTTTCTGAGAGATTGTCTTCGAGTTATTTTGCCTCTATTGCTTAATATATTTGACTCTTCTTTGCAATCTGGTATATTTCCTCAATCTTGGAAATTAGCATACGTGCGTCCGTTACCTAAACGTCCCTTGCCTACCGAGGTTTCGCACTTTAGACCAATTAGTATCCTATCGGCTACATCTAAGATTTTGGAATCGGTTGTTTTCAAACAAATGAATGAGTATGTTTGTAGTAATGATTTGCTTGATCCTTTTCAATCCGGTTTCCGTAAGAGATTTAGTACGCATACAGCGTTGATCAAAATCATTGACGACGTTAAAGAGGCCATTGACGGGGAACAAGTTGTGCTCTTAGTGGCGGTGGATTTTTCGAGTGCATTCGATCGTGTCAACCCGAATTTACTCTGTGATAAGTGGATCGATCTTGGTTTTTCTGACACAGTTTGTGACTGGATTCGCTCTTACATGTCAAATCGCTCACAAACCGTTGTTTCTTCTAATGGTGATATGTCCGAACCAATTGCTCGTCTTGGTGGAGTGCCTCAAGGTAGCATACTTGGTCCATTACTATTCTCCCTCTTCATTAATGATGCTCCAACAATCCTTAGACATTGTAAACATCATATGTATGCAGACGATTTTACGTTGTAATGTAGTGGATCATTTTATGCTCTTACACATATTATTGATAAGGTCAACACTGACCTGCAGGCGCTCTTGCAGTGGGCCATGATGAACGGCTTACCAATAAATTCTAAAAAGACTCAAGCCATCTGGTTAGGTTCTCGTGGTTTTATTAGCCGTCTTAAGGTCATGACTCTACCAAAGTTAATCGTGTCTGATGATTTAGTTGACTACTGCGATTCTCTGAAACTGCTTGGAGTTACCCTCGATAGCACCTTGTCGTGGTCGCCTCAATGTATGCATACTTCACGTAAATGCTATGCTGCTCTGTCTCGACTGCGTAAGTGTAGTGATTGTTTACCCAATGCGATGAAAATGATGTTAATCCAATCGCTAGTATTTCCTTACTTGGATTACTGTGCGGGACTTTTCCTAGGCTTATCATCTGAGCTTACACTCAAGCTATAGCGTAGTAAAAATGCTGCTATACGTTTTGCAACTGGTGTTAAAAGACATGAGCACATTACGCCTACCTATACAGCTAATAGGATTTTATCGTATGCTAAAAGACGAGATTTTATTTGTTTGTGCTTGCTTGCTGGTGTTCTTCGATATAATTTGCCTGGTTATGCAGTTAATAGATTTAGGTTTCGCGAGCCTGGTAGGTTGGGGACAAAGAGGTGTTCGGCTCTGGATTTGAATGTTCGCTGGGCAAGAACGACAGCCTTTAAAACTGCTTTTTTATTTATACGGCCGAGCGTTGGAATAATTTACCGGAAAATATTCGTCAATCGTACATATGCGACAGCTTTAGAACACATCTGTTCGATTATCTTTTAAATTCTGACTAAGTACACATATATGTTTACCTATTTATTTTATAATTGTATGTATTTTATCGTTTGTAAATCATCGTTGTTATACTGCGCCGCATTATTACTCTATCTGTGAACTTTCGTTTTTATATTATTTAATTTCATCACTTGTTTGGAAACGTTTTTCTTAGTACTGCGACTATTATAGTAAACATATTTATGTAAACTGTTTATACTGTGCCCCGGCTATTATGGGCCCTGAGTCCTTAGCCGCTAAATAAAAAATTCAATTCAATTCAATTCAATTCTCTCTCACTCTCTCTGTAACTCATTCTCACTCACTCTCTTTCTCTCTCTTTATATTTTATATTGTTATTGTTATGTTTACTTTACTGTTTTTATTGTTGTTATTGATACTTATTTATTCAGTTATCTATTTATATGTTTATCTGTGTATTTATGATCTCATGTTACTTTGTTATCTGTTTTCTAGCATGATGAGTGTTTCGTTTTGATTAATTTTGATTTCCACTGTGTCTTATTTTCTTTAGTTTATTTGTTACTGCGCAGATTATATTCATAATATGTATACGGGGATTTTTCCCCGAAATACCAAATAAAGATTCTATCTATCTTATTCTCACTCTCTCTGCATCTATCATTCTCTCTCTCTCTCTCTCTCTATTTCACATTTTCTCCCTCTCTTTCTCTCTATCTCTCTATCACTCTATCTCTCTATCTCTCTCTCTCTCTCTCTCACTCTCTCTTGCTTACTCTGTGATCGCCCACGAAAACCCGATTTATTTAGCAAAGCGTTTCTCACTCATTGGCAGAGATGTAAATCATCGTATGTCTTCACGTCTCCCTCCTCGTTCCCTTTTCTATCCTGTGCCTAAGACTGAAGCAATGCGTCGATCGTTTACTATCACAGCGTCGATCATTATTAACTCGTTGCCTAAACCTAGCTTTGCTGTTGATAGTGTACAATCTTTCAAAAGGTCACTATTGAACGAACTCACACATAGGGATAAATGTGATTGGAATGAGCGAGTTATTCGGGAAGGTATAAAAGCATGAATACCAGCATTAATCTTATTTTATACTTAATTATACCTTTTTGTACTTTTTACATTTTTAATTTAGCATTAGTTTTATTACTCATTTTGTATTACTTTAATACTACGCATAATTGTATCTGAATTTGTAACTCCGCTGCTTGTAACGTTTAATTGTACTTCTTTTGTATCAGCTTCTCAGCCCCATAGGGTTATACCCCACTGGCTGCAATAAATATATTAATCAATCAATCTCTCTCTCTGTCTCTCTCTCTCTCTCTCTCTCTCACTCTCTCTAGTGAGAAACTCTTCTGAGAGAATGAGATAGAGAGATAGAGAGATAGAGAGATAGAGAGAGAGAATGATAGATGGAAGGAGAGATAAAGAGAGAATGATATATGGAGAGAGAGAGAGTGAGAGATATATTCTCTCTATCTTTCAATCTCTCTCTCTCTCTCTATCTCTCATTCTCTCTCTGACTCTCTCTCTCCCTCTCTCTATCTCTCATCAGAATGTTAAAACTATTAGAACCGCAAATTACACTACCATTAACTGAACTCTTTAATGGTATGCTTTCAACTGGATGGTTCCCTGACTGCTGGAAGAGGGTTATTCTTTTCCCGTTGGCGAAGTCGAGTAAGATGGTTACATGCTCTGATACGAGACCGATCGCCAAGCTCTGTGAGATGTCAAAGGTGTTGGAGAGATTGGTGCACGACCAGTTGGTTGAGTACCTTGAACGTAATAATTTGTTATCGACCAGACAAGCTGGTTTTAGAAGAGGTCATAGTACCCAATCAGCTCTCCTGGGGGTTTTGGATGATGTAAGACGAACAATCGATTCTAGAATGATTACGATTCTAATCTTGTTTGATTTCTCCAAGGCCTTTGACACAGTCCCTCATGATCAGCTTATTCGAAAGTTGGGTGACATCGGTTGTTCGGATATCGTTCTCAACTGGTTCTACAGATATCTTGTGGGTCGCACGCAAGCCGTTGTGGATGAGGTTGGCATGCTGTCTGACTGGGTCGAGGTGAACGCAGGTGTGCCTCAGGGCAGTGTTCTAGGACCGGTCTTATTCTCCATCTTTATTAATGACCTACCTAAGGTTCTTAAGTTTAGTAATTATATGTTATTTGCCGATGACGCCCAGGTCTATCATTCGTTCTTTCCAGCGGATATTGAAAATGGTGTTCAACGCATATCTCAAGATGCTAACGCGATAGCCAAATGGGCATCAGACAACGGCCTCTCACTTAATGTAAAAAAGACGAAGGTTATGATCCTGGGTAGTCAGGCATTTATATCTCGTATTAACCTGAACACTGCTCCGAGAGTTAAATTGTGTGATAACTTTCTTGATTATGAAAATGTGGTAAAATCGTTGGGCCTTTTGATCACACCCACCCTCGACTGGTCAAAACAAGTCATGTCTATCTCCAGACGTGTTCACGGAGTGTTACACTCACTACGATATTATAATAAGGCACTTTCAATGGAACTTCGTAAGAATCTGGTGGAAGCTCTAATTTTTCCCCACTTCGACTACGCGTGTGCGGCCTACAATGATGTGGATCAGACCAGAAATCTAAAACTAAATAGGCTACTAAATGCCTGCGTGAGATTTGTATGGGGCAATTTAATGAGACGTGACCACATAACCCCGTTTAGACTGAGTTTGAATTGGCTGTCGGTCGAGTCTAGACGCTCATACCTCATCGGTTCCCTGGCATTCAACATCATTGCTCATAAATCACCATCATACCTAGCAGATCATTTTAACTTACTTAACACCCCTGGTCATTTTCCTCGTTCCTCCTCCCGCCATCCACCTAGGCCACTCATGTACCTTCCTCCACGCACGGAAGCCTTAAATAGATCTTTTGTCATCACCTCTACTCGCATCCTAAATCAATTTCCAACACTTTCCTTCGATCCATCATTTTCTAACAATTTCAAGATCATTTTGTACAATCACCTGTTAGGGCTCGACCAGGCAGCCTGGTCTACGCGGGTCGCGAATGAGGGCATCCCACAACGGGCCATCCCTCATCTAGATCTGTGATTATGTATTTATTTATTAATTTGTGAATTTTGTTTATATTCTTTTTCTTTTATACTACGGTTAATGCGAACGTTTGAATGTTATTTCTTTTATACTGCGACTTACTGCGATCGTTGGATAATGTATTATATTCTATTATTTGTTATTTTTATTATTTTTCTTGTTATCTATTTCTAAGTTTTAATTCATTCATTTTATCTATTTATTTATTCATTTTCATCGAATTGTACATATATTTTATTTTTATTTTTATTTTATTTTGTTTTACTTTACTTTATTTATTTTACTTTTTATTTTATTACATCTAACTATTATTATTATTATTTCGTCCAATCTGCGCAGTTTATTTTACTTTGTAACTGAATTTTATATTGTTATTTAGTATTTAGTTAATGCTTTATCAATGTATTTGTTCGCATTTAGTGCCTATGGGGTTTCTACCCCTTAAAGGCCCAATAAACAATCAATCAATCAATCAATCAATCTCATTCTCTCTCTCTCTCTATCTGTCTCCCTATCTCTTCCTCTCACTGTCTCTCTCGCTCTGTCTCATTCTCTCTCACGCCAAGATGCTGTTTGTCGGACGGACGGACATTATAATTTATCGTTTTTTTTTAATATCATTTAGTAATTATAATAATAATTTTTTTGTCAGTAATATGAAGCATTAATTTATGTAACACATATTTATCATAAAATATATATGTTTTAAGTATTTTTCGCAAGATTTGGGGAGTTTTTACAAAATCGCTCAAAAAGATAACTTTAATATAATGTAGATTTTATACTGTCTAAATGACGATTTAAGTATAAATTATGTTATTTTTTTTTAAATAGTTTATAAAAATTAATTTTTTTTAATTCAATATGATCGCGGCACCCAAAGGAATAATTAGACATAGTGTTTGAATTTTTTATAGGTATTTAATTAATTTTTTAATGGTTTAAAAGTTTAAGTCTGAGAGTACGTTCGTACGTCCGTACAGGCAGACTTTTTATTGTTTAACTCTTCTTATCTCTCTTGAATTTTCGAAAAAACGAATTTTTTTTAATGAAAGTGATCGCGGAACCACACGGATTAATTAGAAATAATGCTTAACTTTTTTATAAAAAAACCTCGATTATTTAACTCGATTATTTATTTGTTTATCTCGATCAGTTATAACTGAAGGTAAAATGAAGGACTGGACATCATCAACAGGAAGGGAATAATTTTTTTTAATTTCGTAATGTTTGTTCCAGTAGATGTTGCCGAGATGATCTGGAGGTAACATAAGGGCCCTGGATATCATCTACAGGAAGAAATTAATTTTTTTTTAAATTTCGTAATGTGCGTTCCAGTAGGTGAAGCCGCGATGATCGGGAGGTAACATAAGGGACCTGGACATCATCTACAGGAAGAAATTAATTTTTTTTTAATTTCGTAAAGTGCGTTCCAGTAGATAATAATAAAAATAATAATAAATAGTAATAAAATAATATAAATAACATAAATACCATAAATACTATAAATACCATAATACATAATAGCATAAACTACCTAATATATAAATAAATTATAATTATATATGTATGATCAATATTTAATTATTTGGTTGAGTTTTTATATAACTTAGTTATATATATAGACAAAAATTATTACAATATTTATACTATATTTTTTTATTTTATAAAATTTATAAAATAAAGTTTTACAATATTTAATATGTAATGTTGTAATCAATCTTACGTAAATAGCAAATTTTAATATCAAAATAACAAAAGTTCTTGTGAAATGTATATACTACATATATTAAAATTTGTATAATAAGTATTGTAGAAATATTTTATATACGCGTACATGTTCATGTCTTTTTCAGTATTCAATTATTTTGAGACGACTTTTTAATTTAAGGCTATTCTAATTACTCCATTCGTCCAATAGGTGGCGTGTATAACATTTTCTATTTTTCCAATTCTTCAATATTATATATATATATATATTTAGTAACATTTAATTTAAATATTATTCAAATCAAAATTTAAAAATTGTATGGATATATAAGTAGGTAGATTACGTATGTCATATATATAAGTGTGTGTGTGTGTGTGCGTGTGTGTGTGTGTGTGTGTGTGTGTGTGTGTGTGTGTGTGTGTGTGTGTGTGTGTGTGTGTGTGTGTGTGTGTGTGTGTGTGTGTGTGTGTGTGTGTGCGTGCGCGTGTGTGTGTGTGCGTGTGTGTGTGTGTGTGTGTGTGTTTTTTTTTTTTTTTTTTCCGAAGGTAGAGAAATGCTTAATGCACCATGACTGGAGCCATGCGAGACTCCCCGTGTGTGGGACTCTCCTACCGAAGGATGTCGATAGGCATACCCACTAAAACTCCACCTCTTTCCTTACCTTTATTCCCCCGCGGGAGCCGCCGCAAGGCATTACTTCGCGGGGGAAGGCAACGGCTACACTAGCCCACTACTGCTGCCATCGCAACTCCTCTCTCCTCTTCTCTTCTGATGAGACCCAGCCTGTCCACTACGAACGTACAGAGGGTCACTACCGCGTTCCATCCCTCCTGGGAGTCAAGCAGGCACGCCCCGATGCTCTCAGGGGTGAGGGGACCGCTCCAAGTGACTTGAAACTGGTCCCGTTCCTCCCTGAAACGAGGACACCATAGGAGGACGTGTTCCACGTCTTCGTCCACCCCTGGACAAGCCGGGCACTCTGCGCTGCCGTAGACCCCTATACGAAATAGGTAGCTACGGAAGCATCCGTGCCCGGTCAACACCTGGGTAAGCTGGAAACTGACGAAGCCGTGTTTCCTGCTCGCCCACTCCCGGATCCGCGGGATGATGCGGTAGGTCCAGCGGCCGTCCCTGGCTGAGTCCCATCTCCGCTGCCACTCCTCTACGGTCCGCAATGACCATCGGTTATGGAAGCGATTCTCTTCTACGCGTCGCCCACCCTCACGGTGTCTTTCAGCTCTCTCGGCTGCCAGGAGGTCGAAGGGGGCGGTCCCCGCGATCACCGAGAGCGCAATGTCAGATACGGTTCGGTACGCTTGGGCCACCCTTAGCGCGGCTATCCTGCAGGCTCTCTGACACGGAGCACCAAAGCTCTTGTGCCTGTTCAGGGCATCAGCCCAGATAGAAGCTCCGTATAAAATTACTGAGCTCACCACCGAGGCAAGGAGAGACCTTCGCGGTTGCTGGGGTCCCCCGATGTTGGGCATGATGCCCGCCAGCGCACGGGCCACCTTTGCCGCCTTTGAGCCTGCGTTCGCGAGATGGTGTTTGAACGACAGCCGCGCGTCTAGTGTGACCCCTAAATACTTCAACGTTTTCACCGACCGTATCCGTTCTTTACCTACCGTGAAGGTGGCGGTCCTCTCCTTTTTTGTGCGAGAGATGAGCACCGCCTCCGTTTTTTTCCGCCGCCAGCCTAAGTCCGTGGTCTCTCAACCAAGTGGCGACCACTTCTATAGAGACGTCTCCGAGATATTCGATCTCTTCGACACTCTTTGCGACCACCACTAGCGCCACGTCGTCCGCGAAAGCCACCATCGAGACACCCTCCGGAAGTTGCTGCCTAAGCAGGCCGTCATAGACAACGTTCCAGATTAGGGGCCCAATGACCGAACCCTGCGGCACGCCTCCCGTGATGTTGTGGGAGTGCACACCGTCGTCGGTGTCGTAGAGCAGAGTACGGTCAGTCAGGTAACTCGAGGTGACCTCCCTGAGATAGAGTGGCACTTGGAAGTGCAGCAGGGACAGCATGATGTCGTCCCATCTGGCAGAGTTGAAGGCATTCCGGATGTCCAAGGTGATGATGGCACACATCCGCCTTGCACTCCGACCAGCATTGATGGCGTTTGTGGCTATGCCAACAACTCTGCCTACAGCATCCATGGTCGATCGACCCTTTCGGAAGCCGAACTGGTTGTCGGAGAGGTCTCCGGCCCGACCGATGGCCTCTGCAAGCCTGGCGCAGATCACCCGCTCCAGGAGCTTCCCAACTATATCCAGTAGACAGAGCGGGCGGTAAGATGATGGCTCCTCCGGGGGTTTGTTTCCCTTTGGTAGGAGTACCAGCCTCTGCGTCTTCCACTGGGCCGGGAAGCAACCTCCTCTTATGCATGCGTTGAATGCGTCCAGGAACAAGCCCGGAGCACTCATCGCCGCTGTCTTGACGGCCAGGCCAGGTATTCCGTCAGGCCCTGGGGCTTTACGTACGGAAATACCCTTAGCGGCCATCCTCAGTTCGGCTTCATTAATGTCTGGCGACTCGGCTGCACCAATGGTGGCCATCAGGCCCGTCTCTGCTGCCCTTTTCCGATGTTCTGGAAACAGGTGGCGGACGACTCCGTCCAGAAAAACTGGGTCAGTGGGTGCAACCGCTCCCCCGGGGTTGATCTTATTCATAACCGTTTTATACGGTCTGCCCCAGGGGTCGTGGTCCACCTCCTCACAGAGCTCCCGCCAACACTTTCTCTTGGCAGCCTTGATGGCCACCTTGAGATCCCTCCGCTTTTGTTCGTATTCTGCGGAACGATCTTGGAACCGCGGTGTTCCCCTCGCTCTTTGGTGCAGCCTTCTGGCATGCAGGCACTCACGTCTCTTTTCTGCGATGTCCTCACTCCACCAGATTATCGGTGGGCGGCCGCGAGGGTTAAACTTCACGGCCATAGAGGCATCGCAAGCCGCTGTTAGGGCATTCGTGAGGCCTCGTGCTTTTTCTTCGGCGGTTCCCTCCACTTTTGCCCCCTCAAGGGAGCAGAGGAACGTCTCACGATCAAACGTGGCTGGTGCCCATCTCTCTCTTGCTCCTCTTCCTGCTCGCTTTGTCCTCCCGCTGGTCAGCTGGAGCTGGTACACGAGTGCTTCGTGGTCACTACCCGTGTAACGATCGCTAACTTTCCAGCCGAGTCCCCCTCTCCCCATCAATCTAGGATCGACGAAGGTGAGGTCGACTATGGACGACTTGCCGGCTTTTGTAAAAGTCGGCGTTGTCCCTGTGTTAGCGATCTCCAGCCCCAGTAGAGTGAACGCCTCGAGAAGTGCGCGACCACGCGCGTTGGTCTTGGCGCTACCCCAGTCCGTCGCCCAAGCATTAAAGTCCCCACCGATTGCGACCGGTAGCCGTGAGGACCGAGCACTGGTGACGACTGCATCCAGAGATCTCGCAAAGTCCTCGGTGCAATCGCTGGGCGGGAAGTAGCAGCTGTACATGCGTACCCCCGCCACCTCCACCCAGGTAAAGCTGGGAAGGGGGGCGACCATCTTTCTGGAGATGTGTATATTTCCACATACCCAGATGGCCGCCTTGCCCGTGGCATCCCTTACCCAGTTCGACTTCTCGAGATCCCGGAACTCCTCGCTGATGATCGCTACGTCCGCTCTCTCCTCTCTGACCAGCTGGGACAGCAAGTCCTGGGCCACAGCGCAGTGGTTGAGGTTTATTTGGAGCACCTTAATCATTTTTGATGTGTGCTCCTTCCTCATGCGAGGTCTTGGCTTTGGCCTCGCAATCCACTGCTTTGTGGCCCTCTTGGCCGCACCGATAGCATTGCGCTGACCGGTCGACTGCGCTGTTGCACTCCCTCGCGATGTGTCCCGATTCGTGGCATCGGTAGCAGCACGAGGATACCTCTCGCAGTCTGTGTGTGTGTGTGTGTGTGCGTGTGCGTGTGCGTATGTGTGTGTGTGTGGGTGTGTGTGTGTGTGTGTGTGTATGTGTATGTGTGTGTGTGTGTGTGTGTGTGTGTGTATGTGTGTGTGCGTGTGTGTGTGTGTGTACGTGTTACTTGTTTTTTCAAGAATAGATAATATATGTATTTTTTCCGTGCGCAAAAAAATGTTGTGAATATAACTTGAAAGAATGTGTATTAGTTTACTTATTCGTGATAAAACTCATAAAATAAAAACGGACCTAAAATTTAATGTAATGTTTTTAAAAATATGCACAATTTTTCGAAGATAAAATAAATATTAATCAAGTATAACATACACTTTTCAAATATCTATATGTGAAATATACAAAAAATTAAAAATTAAATACATTAATTATTGCATTTTTAAGATAATTCTATTATAAACAGTAATGGCAAAAGAAAATTCAAATTTTAACAGTGGCAATATAAAATACGAATTACATTTCAAAAGTTTTTCGAAAATTATTATTTTAGTAGCATTTAATTTAAATATTATTCAAATCAAAATTTAAAAATTGTATGGATATATAAGTAAGTAGATTACGTATATTTATATAAAACAATATCTTAAATAAACAAGTATGTATTTATTAGAAACAAAAGGTTATTTAAGGAATGCCTTTGTTTATAATAATTAAAATAAATATATGGGGTCTGTAACTAAAGGAAAAAATAATTGGATATAATTATGGATTAAAACGCAAATTTTGAAAGAGGGTGCAAATTACGAATTACGGGAGAAATGGAAGAAACAGGTTTTTATTTATATACCACTAAAATGTTATAAATAATTTTTTAAAACTAATACAAAAATTAATTTAATTAAGTAGAAAGTTTTATTACTCTAAAAGTACAAAATATTAATGACATATAGAACTCTTGGCGATGACTTAAATAAATTAATCTTAGAAGGTATAGTTCTATTTAGATCCGTTTAATATAATCTAAAATTTTAATAGGTTTTTACTAAATACTACAATTAAGTTTATGCACTTTACTATTTTTGGTAAGTTAATTGTTCATTACCACATATATATATATATATATATATATATATATATTACACCTTAGGTGTAAGTTATGTCCTAAAATACGTGAAAATTAGTGATTTTATGAGGTTTATGAGGCATAAGTTACACCAGCGGTCTTGGCCAATAATCTAACCCAAGCCATTCGAAAGCTCGCGAAAAATGTGAACTTTTGAGAGGTGTTAGATTAAAATCGATTATGGTATAGTAGTCTTTTTTTTGATATTCAATATGTCCGAGTGTTCTATCTCTTCGAGATTTTAAAATTATGAAATGTAACCAGGGTAGATAAGTTCTAAAGATTAATTTAAACAAAAGTTGTTTGTAATGTTTTTTCAAAAAAATCAACAGACTTTGAGATAAATGGCTTTAAAAATAGAAATTTTTCTAAAAAATTGAAAAATTTCCACTTTTCATGGTCAAATAACTCTTAAGCAAATTATTTTTAACACTTAAATTTTTTTTGTATGTTCTGGAAGATGTTTCCAGCCTGTTCTCAAATTTTGGAGTGATTTAAAATTTTCATCGTACCACTTGACGTGAAATAGCCCATATATGTGTATATATATGTATGTATGTATGTGGGTGTGTGTGCGTGCGGCGGAATATTTATATAATATATATATATTTTAAAATTGTTTTTTCAAGAATACATAATATATGTATTTTTTCCGTGCGCAAAAAAAAAGTTGTGAACATAACATGAAAGAATGTGTATTTGTTTACTCATTCTTGATAAAACTGTGACGGAAATCGTCACACAATCTATTCACGACGAATAGAGTATTTAAATTGTCGAATTGTAAGTCGTCGGAGCCTTTCGTATGTCAAGGCCAACCGACGACACTTGTTTATTTTTCTACAAATGTACGATTACGCGCGCAATAGTACGTAGGGATGAGAGCGCGAGTGTGTGTGTGTTCCCCACTCTCATCCCTTTTTCGAAAATTAGGCGATTGCCTAATTAGTATGTCCCGATCCGCCGCTCGAGGCGGACGAAATAAATCCGGACCGATCGAGAGTTTTTCTGGCTAATAAGGCGCGTGAGGCGCAAAAGCCATCGGGTATCCGGACATCCTCGTGAGTGAGCCGCGAGTGATTTCTGGTGTGTGTTAAGGACGGGAGTGTTGGTGTGAGTGCGGACGCGGTTCGCGAGGCACTCGCCGCGGCACAGGGCCGCCTTCCACCACCGCAGCCGACGTCGGTCCTCCGTTGCCCAGGAGGACACAGGGACAAGGATCGGCTGGGCCATCCACGGGGCGCACCCCGGTAAGTCCTCTTATATTACCGTGCGTTTCCCCCCCCCCCTTACCCGAGTGTATGTGTGTGTGTACATCGGGAGTGTGTTCGGGTACGCCGGTACCCGAATAGCGGAGATCAAGAAGGAGTCAACCGCAGGCGAGGATCTCGATCCGGTTGGCTCCCGATTCTTCCGCCCGCGCGAAAGGACATTGTCGCGGCACACGGCCTGGATGGCCAATTGTTGATTAAATTAAAATAAATGTTCTTTGATTTTTATCTTAGTTAATTGAGTGTTTATTTTATTTCTCCCCGCTCCCGCCGACATTCGTTAATATTAATTTACATCGTGTCGAGGCAAGGAGGATTGCCCGAATCCTCCATACCGATCGTCCCAGCGAACTCGTGTTCCTGGCGACAGCCCGCAGTTTGCGATAAATTAAATAATTGTGTGCGCGGTATTGGGCAACGCGGCCCAACGGTTTTTAATTATATAAATTTATTAATTTTACCCGGGCACGCGAATACCACGTCACAAAACTCATAAAATTTTTAAACGTATACTCAATAATAATAACGGATCTAAAATTCAATGTAATGCTTTAAATACAGATGCAAAATTGTTTGAAGATGAAATAAATATTAATCAAGTTTAACATACACTTTTCCAAATATCCGTATGATATATACAATGGGTTAAAAATTAAATATATTAATTATTGCATTTTTAAGATAATTCTATTTTTATACTTATTTATATTTTAATTACACCTTTTTATAAGTAATTTATACTCCATAATAGTTTTCTGCAATTGAAAGTACTCAAATCAAAAACACCTTTCAAAAAGGTGTCAAAACCCGCAAGTATATGTGATAGCATTTTTAAGATAATTCTATTATAAACAATTAAATATATTAATTATTGCATTTTTAAGATTGTGACGTTGTAAAATACAACGCACAAGTACATGCACATGGCTTGTATTTACAAGTCATGTGCATGCATATTGTTACATTATGATAGATCGCGATCGCGTCGCAGGTAGCGAATCCCTCGCAGGCGGACCGAAGTGCACCGATGCACTTTTAAATAAGTATTGATACCCACGGTATGGGTATGTTTTAGCACGGAGCCGACGAACGACGCGACCGATACCCGACGGTAGTACGCGGACTACGACCGAGACCACGGCCGAGAGGTATCGTGAGCCAAGGACTGAGCCCAGGTCGTCTCACGATACCTGGCGAATCCGATGCTGATGTCAACAAGACGGGAGGTTAGGCGGCGTCCTAACCTCAACCGTCACACGTGCTCAGCAGACGACGACGGCTGAGATGGCGCACGGGTGCGCGCACGCCCGAACTGCGTGCTAGTAGTCGGGAGAGCCAGGGTGCTCCCCCACCTTACACCCGTATACCGGGGAACGCGGCACCGACGGCGACGCTCGTGCGGCACTAGGCGAGGTGCGCGGGAAGGGGGGATCACTCGAGCAGCGAGAGTGTTGCGCGCGCGAAGACGCTCGAGTGAGCGACCGTAGTGGGATAATGGGTGGGAGCGCGCGGAGCGAGGGGAGCGCGAGAAGAGTAGGAGTCGCGGTATACCTAATTTATACGGTATACCGCGGCATATTAGAATGGATATATATAGATATATACGGTGCGCGCACACCTATGTATGCGTATATACTATAGTATATAGCGCGCACACATATATTATTTAATTAATTATTTTAATTAGTAGCTTAGTTAATTTTAAATAAAAATTAGGTAGATCCGTCGGTAGAGTTGGGGCGATTCGTAATAATTTTAAAGTATGTATATAGTTGTAAATAGCGGATGATATGAATTAAATTTTAATTGTGTATGAGTGTGTCGGGAGTAGTTAGTATTAATTATATAGCCGGTAGGCACGGGGCGGCAGCACCGACTGGGTTACCGATATGGTAATTCATTATTTGTAATGCGCGCCTTCCGAGTGTCGGGGATGATTGGTTGCGTGATCGACCCAATAATGAACAGGTTGGTGGTGACGTAAACCACTATTATTGGGTAATCGGCCTTGACGGAAATAGGATCAAGGCTGACTACGCGTATCGATCACGCAATCAACCACCCTAATCAACGCCGGTAGATAAGTAATATAGTAAGATAGAGCAGGATAGCGATAGGGTGGGGAGGAAAATCCTTAATTTTGGGGATCAAGCCACGCCGCGAGCCGGATGAAGAAGCCGGTCTCGAGGATTCGCTACCTGATCGTCCGAGGAGATAGTCGTGTTTTTTTTCGTAGAGTAGTATTTTGAGTAGTCGGCTGAGTAGCCATTTTCATTGTAGAGTAGAGTTGAGTAAGAGTTTGTTCGTTGAGTAGAGCTTGTTAGTCGAGTGTGAAGAGAGTAGTATTGCAGCGGTGAGGAGATTTATTAGGCGAGTAATATTTACGGTTAGCCCGACGGGCGGCCGAATTATTAATATTTAAATATAATTTTTTATATTTGCCGGACGGACGGAATGGAGAGTGTGTGCACGTGTGTGTGAGCCGGTCGCGAGTCGCGTTCATTATTGTGTCGGTGCCGGAATTTATAATTTTCTTTGAATTTTGAATTCTTGAATAAATGAGTTGTGATTAAAGATTAAATTCGTGAGTGTTATTTTAAGTAATTTTCCTTTACTCTGAAAGCCGCCGGTTCCGAGGTGGTCAGCCGTCGGGATTCCCTCTGTGACGAGGAGTCGAGGTGAGGATTTGCCGGGTTGCCGAGTAGTTTTGTAAAGTAATTATTTCATTTTAATTTAAATATCGCCAGGCGCCCAATTAAATACAAATCGGCGATATCTAGCCATTTTCAACGTCGCTACGACGGAACCTCCGCCGGGTTATAATTTAATCTAATTAAGTTCTTCCCGACGAAAAGTAGCGTCGCAAAATGGCGCCCAACGTGGGGCAGTAATTGACGGCAGAGTAAAGAGTGTGTTTGAGTATCCGTCCGGCATTTGTGTGTAAAATCAACACCATTTATAAGTGTTAAATTTTTTTTGGAGTAGTGGTAATTTATGGTAAATTTTTATGTATACCTATTGCCAATTGGGCGGGCCCTCCTGTTTGTGTAAACCTCGTGCCAAATATACAATTTATTTGATTATTATTGAATATTATTAATAATTATATATTGATTGTATGTACATATATCTATTTCATATAAATATTTGTTATATATATTTGTATTTTTCCGCCAGAATTGTATTTCTGTTTCAGTGATTGCTCAATTTATTATCGCCGGTATATACCGCCGGTACTTGTGAATTTTCGCCAAAACCGCCAGATTTATTTCTGTTTCAGGTGTTATTCAAAATACAACGAATTGCCGGTATTAACCGCCGGTAGCAGAGCAATTACGCCGGAACCGCCAATATTAACTGCCGATATTTGAACAAATTGCCAAACCGCCAGACTTTTATTCTGTTACAGGTTGCCAGTTTGTAAACCGCCAGTTATATAGTATATAGATATATTGTGCTTGAGAGTGTAAGCACGAGGTGATAATTTAATTATTTTCAATTAATTTATTTTATTGATAATTAGTACCTCACGGCACGAGGTTTGTAGATAATAATTGTTGTGGTGGTGGTAGTAATCATTTGTGAATTTTGCCGTGTCGAATAACCCGTTTGAAGAATCCGGGTCGGTTTATTATAATTTTATAAATTTATTTAACCGTCGGATTACTAAATTAAAATGGCCGAACACGTCGAACAGATGCATATATTACTCGAGGGTACCGCCGGTAGAGAGAGACGTAATATGAAGCGGACGATCGCCAAAATGGCGGATGAACATGTCGGTCGAGAGTTAGCGTCACGACGGCTGTGTGCCGCCGGATCAAGCGCTGCGTTGCGGGACAGACTATTGCGTGCCCGGTTGCGGGAAGCCGAACCGGATAATGATAATATTCCATGGT
Source organism: Theocolax elegans (assembly GCA_026168455.1). Classification (NCBI taxonomy): domain Eukaryota; kingdom Metazoa; phylum Arthropoda; class Insecta; order Hymenoptera; family Cerocephalidae; genus Theocolax; species Theocolax elegans. The sequence goes on from CM047430.1 coordinate 45,790,919, forward strand.
ACGAGTGGGACGAAGACCATGCGGAAATACGTAAGGAGTCGGTAAGCGCAGGTGCTTACCGAGCAAAGGTGATGATGGCAGTCGATAATGCTGCCAAGCAGAGACGAAGGTGGAAGAAGAGCGTTGTCACTACCGATAAGGGAGTAGGTGACAGAGAGACGGTAACCTCTGAAGATGGTAGCTTAGCGGACAGTGAGGCGGATAGTGAATTTCGGCCAAGCGGAACGGATAGAGAGAATGCTGTCGACAAGAGAGTTCCAACGTACACGACAGTCGCCACGCAGACTACCTGCACGTATTCTAATACGTATACGACGCAGTCTGGGTTAGGCTTGCCGATTACGTCGTCGGTTGCGTTACCATCGACTAGTTATGAGCCAACGCCTCTCACAATTCCGCCGGAGTTGTGTAATTATATCCGCCAGCATCCGACCGAATGGGATAAGTTAATGACACAACTAGGTGTATTTCCCGTTAGGTCTAATCAGGTTCCGCCGGTCGAGAGGAGGAGTGATCGAGAAGCCGCATTGAGTCCGAATGGTCCCGGAAAGTCGTATAAGAAGAAGAGTATTATTCCCGCCGAATCCGATGCATTCATACCGTCAGGCCGATCCGACACTGAGTCTGGTAACTCTAGTGCGGAGGGAGCGAATCCAAAACGGAGGAAGAGCACAAAACCGGCAAAGAAGACTGTGCAGTCGACGAGTAAACAGCCAAAGAGTATGGCGAACTCTACGAGCTGCAGTACGGCAATTAAACCGATTGATTTGAAAGACGTGGAATCAGCGTTAAATCAATGCGATTTGCCGCATTGCCATGAGGACAGTCATAAGCAGAATGCTTCCGCTGGTAGTGTAGTGAGCAGTGGCTCAAAGAGACGAAAGCTCGCGCGGATTAATTCCAGCGAATCGGAGAATGATTCCGATGAAGGGTTCACGCGCGTGCAGTCTCGAAGAGAGAAGTCGTCCAGCCCAATCAGTCTGAAACCAGACGAGAGTCTTCGAAGCATGAAAGTGCTAAAGAGCTGGGGGCTGAGGTTTGCTGGTGATGAGAGAGAGATGCCCGACGAGTTCCTCAGTCAGTTAAATGATTGTAGGAAGAGCGCTGGTTTGACAGATGCACAATTGCTAGGTGCATTGCCGTGCATACTGAGCAAGGACGCCAGCCGGTGGTTTAGGTCAACGAAGACGCAAATAGCATCGTGGCGCGATTTTCGGCGTCAGTTCCGACACCAATTCATAGGTGAATTCGACCACGAGGATTTGCTGGACGAGTTGCGCCGACGAACGCAAGGAAAGGGAGAAAAGATTACGCGGTATCTCTCTAACTTGCGAATTATAGTTGGACACTTTAAGAAACCACCGTCGGAGAAAGTGTTAGTAGAGACAGCGTATCGAAATCTTCTGCCCGAGTATAGGACTGCGATGGCAAGCAAGCTCGTAGAAGATTTCAAAGACATGGAGTACTACGGGCGGAAGTGGGAACGCCAGCAGGAGTTGAACAGCCGGTATACCCCGCCACCGCCGGTTGAGAAGTCGAGAATCCCTGGAGCAGCATACAAGGGACGATCGACAAAGCAAAAGGTCGCCGCGCTGTCGGATGTAGACGTGGAGGAAGCCGCCGAAGTTCAAGTTGAGAGGAAGGTTGCTGCAAGCAAAAAGGCGAAGCAAGCAGCAACCAAGGAGGTAGCTGAGAAGTCTAAACGTCAGAAGAAGGACGTTCTGTCGAGCGTGGTTGCGGAAGTGCAAGTAGCTCAGAAGCCGACTTACGCCGCAGTTGCGAATCGAGGTTTGCCGACTAGATCGACGAATTCTGCTGCCAAGTATGAGAGCAAGCCGTACGCCCGTCAGCAGAAGGTTGCATCGCCGAATGGACCGAGCAATGCAACATTCCAGTCGAAGTCGCCAGGTAGTCGGGAATTTTATGGTCCCTGCTTCAACTGCCAGGTGGTAGGGCATCGAGCAGCGGAATGCCCGAGTGCAAAATGTTTTCTGTGTGCCAAGACGGGACATCGAGCGGCGCAATGCCCAGAGAAGGTGTTCAGACCGCAGTCACCGTCACACAGATCGCAAGAGTCCTGTCAGATGTGCGGTAAACCAGGAGCGGTTTTCCGCAATTGCCCTGACTGTGCCGACGTACGTGTCAAGTTGGGAAACTTGTTGGCTGGGGGACAGTAAGTCCGCTGATCCCCCAGCAGCACTCCTTTAATCTCGCCGGAAAGGTTAATTATAATCCGCCGGTGGATAAGAAGGAGAATGCCGTAGGTGGTAAAGAGAGGCAAGCCGAGAATCACGTTACGCCGGAGGTAGACATGAAGCGCTTGAAGAAACGAGGACTATGTTTTCTCCAGCCGGAAGCCGTTGATTATTCGCTAGGTGAAGCGGAATATTCGCGGAAAAGTCTACAAACGTTTCGTGAAAGGGTGAGGCAAAAGGAGAGTGAAGTCGCCACGCCAATACAGCCCAATGAGGATCTCGAAGAAGAGCGAGAATTCTCGAGGCTACACATAGTGCAACGCGCCGTAGAGATGCTCTCAGCCCCATCGCCGCTTGACTTGCCGGTAGAGAAGGAGGTAGATTGTATTCCGAAGCCGAATCCAAGAAGTACGGGAGCGATTCCCAAGAGAACGCGGACGGAATTATGTATTCCGCCGCCGAATGGTGAGGAGAAGCAAGAAGTCCGTCGAGATGACGAGAATGTAGCAGCTACGTCGGCCGATAATAGGAATTTCCTAGAACTGAATCTCGGAGGAGAGAGTTATAGTGCGCTGTTTGATCCAGGAGCTATGATTTCGCTCGCTGGACCTAAGGTAACGGAGAGATTCAGAAGCCGGTTGGAACCATGTGAGACAGCAATTAAAAGCGTCACAGGAGATGTTCGCCGGGTAATAGGAATCCTAAACATTAGTTTGGAAATAGACGGATACGCCGAAATAATTCCGCTCAAAGCCATGAATGTCCTAGACCATGATGTCATACTAGGCATGGATTTCTGCCGGATTTTCGACGTAGATACCCGCCTAGGTAGAGGAGAGTGGCGAGCACGAGAAGGAAAATGGAGAACCTTCGCCGCCACAGCGGAAGACGGAGAAGCGACGATATATGCCGAATGTGCTGGTATCCAGGAGTTACGAGATGACCAACGAGAACGTGTTAGGCGTCTCGTAGAAGGCATATTGCCGAAACCGTCGGATACTTTCGGCGCAACTGACCTAACCGAACATCACATTGATGTTGGAGATGCATCACCTATAATGCATAAGGTTCGCCGGTTGTCGCCGAGGATGCTGGAGATTGCGCGAGACGAAGTAAATAAGATGTTGCGGAATGATATTATTGAGAGGTCTGCCAGTGATTGGAGCAGTGCGCCGGTGATGGTTAAGAAACCTGATGGATCGATACGGTTTTGCATCGATTACCGTGATCTCAATAAGGTTACGAAAAAGGATGGATATCCAATGGCTACGATGGATTCCATCCTTGATAAAATGAGAAGGGCAAAGTGCATTACGAAAATCGACCTGAAGCAGGCGTATTTTCAAATAATGATGGAAGCAACAAGCCGGAAGTATACCGCCTTTGCCGTGCCAGGATCAGGGCAATACCAGTTTAAAAGGATGCCGTTCGGTCTTACCAATGCGCCGAAAACGTTCCAGCGTCTAGTGGATGCGTTATTCGGGCCAGAGTACGAGCCGTATATCTTCTGTTACCTAGATGATATAATCATCGTAACAGAAGATTTTGACGAGCATGCGAAGTGGCTGGAGTTAGTATTGAGAAAGCTCGTGGATGCTGGTTTGATGGTTAACCGGGATAAGTGCGAGTTTTGCTGTTCCAGTGTTACGTATTTAGGCTTTATCCTGGATAGCCAAGGATTGCGCCCTGATCCGGAGAAAGTTTCGCCGGTAGTAGAATACCCAGAGCCCCGCAATGTCAGAGAATTGCGCCGGTTCCTGGGAATGGTCGGGTGGTACGCCAGGTTCATTGAAAAGGACTCTGAGCTGAAGGTACCTTTGGTAAAACTTCTCCGTAAAAGCCAAGATTGGACGTGGGGAGAGGAGCAACAGGAGGCGTTCGACGCTCTGAAGAAAGCTCTAACCCAGGCGCCAGTGCTCGCAAGGCCGGATTTTAGTAAGCCGTTTACTATCCAGTGCGACGCCAGTAATTTCGCCTTGGGAGCCGTCCTCACGCAGGAGAAGGATGATGGAGAGCATCCGATCGTATATATCAGCCGAGTGCTGACGCCGGCTGAGAAGAACTATACGACGTCGGAGAAGGAGTGTCTCGCCATGCTGTGGGCGATTAAGAAGTTGCGTCCATACATCGAAGGTTACACCTTCACGGTCATTACCGACCATAGTGCCCTTCGATGGCTGCAGAATCTCAAGGATCCAACTGGCCGTCTTGCCAGATGGGCCTTGGAGATGCAGCAATGGGACTTCAAGGTGGTACATAGGAAGGGAGCTATGAACCACGTCCCAGACGCCTTGTCCAGGATGTTTCCGTCGGAAGAGGAAGACGTAGCCGCGTTTGAAGAGATAGCGGACCAATGGTATCTTAGGATGCTGAAAGAAGTGCCAGAACGTCCAGCTAAATTCAACGGTTGGAAGGTAGAGAACGGCTTATTGTATCGCCACAGGTACGACCCATTACTCGATCCAATAACTACGCCGGAAGAAGGTTGGAGGCTAGTTGTGCCAGCAGATCATCGTCAACAAGTGTTACAAGAGTCGCACTGTGTCACGTCTGCTGGGCACTTAGGGATCGAGAAGACGTACGACAAACTGGCCAGAGACTATTATTGGAAGGGCATGTGGTACGACACCCATGACTTCGTACGTAGTTGCCAGACCTGCCAGCAATACAAGGTATCGCAGACAGGACCCGTCGGATTAATGGGAAGCCGAATCGTAGAGAGACCATGGGCAGTAGTGGCCGCTGATCTCATGGAATTTCCACCAAGCAAGAGCCAGTGTCGATACTTGGTGGTATTCCAAGATCTCTTCACCAGATGGATTGAGGTGAAACCTCTAAGGTCAGCAGATGGAAAGTCGGTTGCGAGGGCGTTCGAGGAATTGGTGTTATTCCGTTGGGAGACGCCCGATTACTTTCTCTCAGACAATGGTCGAGAATTCGACAACAAGTTGTTGAAAGCTACTTTGGCGGAGTACGGGGTTAAGCACGTCACGACGCCTCCGTACTTTCCCCAGGCTAATCCGGTCGAGAGAAGTAATAGAACGCTGAAGGCGATGATAGCAGCATTTGTCGGTGGAGACCATCGGAATTGGGACGTGCATGTGCACGAATTTCGCCATGCCGTGAACACCGCCGTACAGTCCTCCACTAAGGTGTCACCTGCCTTCTTAAATTTCGGCAGACACCCTAAGCCAGTGAAAAGCTTGAGGAGAGAGGTAGAAGGTCATAGACCAGTTGTTAAAACTCCGCCGGAGGTATGGGAAGAGCGGATGAAACGTTTAGATGCCCTGCGAGATTTGGTAGCTCGACACATAGATCAAGCACGTGCCAAGCAGGAGAAACAGTATAATAAGGGACGTAGAGATGTTAGTTTTTCCGTAGGAGATTTAGTACTTAGAAGAGTACATACGTTATCTAACGCCGCGAATAAATATTCCGCCAAACTTGCGCCGAAATATGAAGGACCGTTCGATATCGTAAAAGTGTTGTCCCCTACAGTGTATGTGTTGGGTAGTGGTGAAGGAAACAGTCGGAAAATCGCGAAATCGCATGTCACCGAACTAAAACGTTTCGTCCAACCCCGTAGGTGTGCGTTACAGAAGTAGAGAAGTATGTCACGTCCTTGTTATGTCCCGCCAGATTTGACGACCGCCGGTATAATGTTAACTATCTGTTTTAGGTAAAGAAGATGCCGAGTCGCCGAGTCAGCCGGAAGAGTAGAGGTAAGGAGGGAGGACATTCGCCTTACCCCGAGTTCGAATTCCAGGAGTCCTCCTGGGATCCGAAAGAAACGCCGGAGCGCACTCGACCGAGCAGAACCACCCATCGGCCTGAGGTGGGTTTCACCGAACCTGTCTGGAAAGGAGAACCCCTGCATGAGTTCATCCCATCCTCCGAGTCATCAGAGGAGGAGGATGCTAACCTCATGCAGGAAGTTGAACTGCCCTTACCAGCAGGTCGACCTGAGGAGTCAAGCCCCGCATCGGAGATCACCGCCCCACCCACCGTGGCAAGTCGGGGAGCCATCCCGCGACCGCGCTGCATGGTCCGACTTCCACTCCGCCGGATCGGAATGGTGCCGGTGGTTACGCGGTGCCCGATAGCCCTGGCGGTTAGTGGGGTTAGAACCCTGCGACTGCAGTCGCCACCCCGTCCAGTACCTAGTGTACAAAAACCGCCGGAAGAAGAAGAGGAAGCTGTTGGGGACAGCGAGGAAGCCGAGGAGAGTCGGCGAGCGGTGCACGAGCTCCAGGAGCTAGTGGGAGATAACCGCCCTAACTCCGAGGAAGCCAAGGGTGTTACTCCCGTCGTGGAACGGCCACGTACCCCCACACCGCCGCCGAGGTTACGCCTACCTCCGATGAGGGGCGAATGGTTCCCAATCCGCCGGAGAACGGGGTCCACACCGCCAGGGGAATGGGATGAGGAACGGACTCAGGTCGCGCCAGTGCCCAAGCGAAGCCGGTACAATCCTCGCCGGCAGCTAACACTGGACGACTACGAGTCCGGGATACCCTCCCCAATCCGTAGTCGGTCTCCGACCCCGCCAGGACCGCCGAATCGTCGAGGAGAGGAGCCACCACCAGCTCCATATAGGCCCGGGTTGACGCCCAAGGTTAAGACGAGGGGAGTAAAATTCAGCGGGGTGGATATTATTCCCACCAACCCCGACTTGGATCCACCCCCCTACGTCTGCCTTAATTGTTGGCAACGAGGCCATGACATGCGTCATTGTCCCCGCCCAGAGCAGTTACACTGCGAAAACTGTGGGCGGCGGCATGTGCATGCCTCCGAATGCCCCCGTTGTGCTCGAGCCTATGCGGTCTGGATCGTCCGTCAAGGCGCACGGGAACCAATTAGGCGTAACCCCACCACCGTATGCCGGCAAGGTAAGGGAGACAACCTGCCCCCGACGACCACCACAACCACGAGAGTATCTCGATGGGATGTAGGTCCGTCCGGGACATGGCTGCTTCCCGGTCGTCCGACGGCCCAGGCACGGCCCACACGGTTGCCTTCACCAATTCCGCCGGCAGCAGGAGGAGATGCGGTCGAACCACCGCCCCAAGAAGTGGCGGAGAGCCCGGTAGTCGAGGAGATGGAGGGACTGGGGATAGCACCTGGCCGTCGCGAACGTGAAGCGGCAGTTACCCCCGCACCGCCTGCAGCAGTATCCCCCGCCGAGCTATTACGAGCGATTGAGGGCACTCGTCACCTGCCCGCGGATCTGCAGGAGTCGATCCTCCGCCGACTACTCGGCAATCAATAAGTCGAGGAAGACAGGAGAATAATCCCCGCCGGTGGTAGAGGAGAGGTTAGGGTAGGCCCTACGGCAAGAATACCCGTCAGGGAGCCCTAAGTAGAAGAAGAAGAGAAGAAGAAGAAGAAACCGCCGGTAGCTGTGAAGAAAGATGTATATAGTAGATTAAGGCTTAGAGTTAAGATGTAATATAAGAAGAATAACCGTCGGTAGTAGAGGAGAATGCGCCGGAAGAGAGAGGGAATAGGTATAATAATATAATCTTTTTATTAATTATTCTATTTTCTATTTTTATTATTTATTTTTATTTTATAATGGTGGTGGTTATTGAATAAATAAATAAAAATTTAAAATGTGCAATTCGGTCCGACGCCCGTGCGAGGGAAAAAGTAGTATCGCGAACGAATCGTTGTTAGGAGAGTAGTAGTAGTTGTATGAGCTATTTTAAATTATATAATATATAATTGAGGGTGAGTAACTTTTGTTTAATGAGTAGAAGTAGTTGAAGTAAGAAGTTGTAGTAAACCGAAGGACACCGGGGGTGTTTCGGTTTAGGAGGGGGCTGTTTGTGACGTTGTAAAATACAACGCACAAGTACATGCACATGGCTTGTATTTACAAGTCATGTGCATGCATATTGTTACATTATGATAGATCGCGATCGCGTCGCAGGTAGCGAATCCCTCGCAGGCGGACCGAAGTGCACCGATGCACTTTTAAATAAGTATTGATACCCACGGTATGGGTATGTTTTAGCACGGAGCCGACGAACGACGCGACCGATACCCGACGGTAGTACGCGGACTACGACCGAGACCACGGCCGAGAGGTATCGTGAGCCAAGGACTGAGCCCAGGTCGTCTCACGATACCTGGCGAATCCGATGCTGATGTCAACAAGACGGGAGGTTAGGCGGCGTCCTAACCTCAACCGTCACACGTGCTCAGCAGACGACGACGGCTGAGATGGCGCACGGGTGCGCGCACGCCCGAACTGCGTGCTAGTAGTCGGGAGAGCCAGGGTGCTCCCCCACCTTACACCCGTATACCGGGGAACGCGGCACCGACGGCGACGCTCGTGCGGCACTAGGCGAGGTGCGCGGGAAGGGGGGATCACTCGAGCAGCGAGAGTGTTGCGCGCGCGAAGACGCTCGAGTGAGCGACCGTAGTGGGATAATGGGTGGGAGCGCGCGGAGCGAGGGGAGCGCGAGAAGAGTAGGAGTCGCGGTATACCTAATTTATACGGTATACCGCGGCATATTAGAATGGATATATATAGATATATACGGTGCGCGCACACCTATGTATGCGTATATACTATAGTATATAGCGCGCACACATATATTATTTAATTAATTATTTTAATTAGTAGCTTAGTTAATTTTAAATAAAAATTAGGTAGATCCGTCGGTAGAGTTGGGGCGATTCGTAATAATTTTAAAGTATGTATATAGTTGTAAATAGCGGATGATATGAATTAAATTTTAATTGTGTATGAGTGTGTCGGGAGTAGTTAGTATTAATTATATAGCCGGTAGGCACGGGGCGGCAGCACCGACTGGGTTACCGATATGGTAATTCATTATTTGTAATGCGCGCCTTCCGAGTGTCGGGGATGATTGGTTGCGTGATCGACCCAATAATGAACAGGTTGGTGGTGACGTAAACCACTATTATTGGGTAATCGGCCTTGACGGAAATAGGATCAAGGCTGACTACGCGTATCGATCACGCAATCAACCACCCTAATCAACGCCGGTAGATAAGTAATATAGTAAGATAGAGCAGGATAGCGATAGGGTGGGGAGGAAAATCCTTAATTTTGGGGATCAAGCCACGCCGCGAGCCGGATGAAGAAGCCGGTCTCGAGGATTCGCTACCTGATCGTCCGAGGAGATAGTCGTGTTTTTTTTCGTAGAGTAGTATTTTGAGTAGTCGGCTGAGTAGCCATTTTCATTGTAGAGTAGAGTTGAGTAAGAGTTTGTTCGTTGAGTAGAGCTTGTTAGTCGAGTGTGAAGAGAGTAGTATTGCAGCGGTGAGGAGATTTATTAGGCGAGTAATATTTACGGTTAGCCCGACGGGCGGCCGAATTATTAATATTTAAATATAATTTTTTATATTTGCCGGACGGACGGAATGGAGAGTGTGTGCACGTGTGTGTGAGCCGGTCGCGAGTCGCGTTCATTATTGTGTCGGTGCCGGAATTTATAATTTTCTTTGAATTTTGAATTCTTGAATAAATGAGTTGTGATTAAAGATTAAATTCGTGAGTGTTATTTTAAGTAATTTTCCTTTACTCTGAAAGCCGCCGGTTCCGAGGTGGTCAGCCGTCGGGATTCCCTCTGTGACGAGGAGTCGAGGTGAGGATTTGCCGGGTTGCCGAGTAGTTTTGTAAAGTAATTATTTCATTTTAATTTAAATATCGCCAGGCGCCCAATTAAATACAAATCGGCGATATCTAGCCATTTTCAACGTCGCTACGACGGAACCTCCGCCGGGTAATAATTTAATCTAATTAAGTTCTTCCCGACGAAAAGTAGCGTCGCAAGATAATTCTATTTTTATACTTATTTATATTTTAATTACACCTTTTTATAAGTAATTTATACTCCATAATAGTTTTCTGCAATTGAAAGTACTCAAATCAAAAACACCTTTCAAAAAGGTGTCAAAACCCGCAAGTATATGTGTTATTCTAATCAAACTTTGAAAATTGTTATCTGATAAATAAAATTGTTATCTGTCTGATAAATTTTAAAGTATAAGATAAAAATATCTTTGATTCTAATTCCTATATTTTCTCTACTTATTTATATTTTTATTACACCTTTTCTATATCTAACTTATATTCCATAATATTTTTCTGCAATTGAAAGTATTCAATTCGAAAACACCTTCCAAGAAGGTGTCAAAACCCGCAAGTATTGTGTTATTCTAATCAAACTTTGAAAATTGTTATCTGATAAATAAATTCTGCAATTCAATCTGACATTGTTATCTAATAAATAAATAATTTTAATTCTAACTACCTTATTTTGTCTATTTCTTTGAATTTTAATTAAACATTTTTAAATATTACGAAAATTTCATATAAAAAATTTCTGCTATTGAAAGAATTGAAATCAAAATGAAATCGACAAGTATTTTGAATCGTACCATAAATTTATATTTTAAATAAACATTTACTTAAACTTCGTAAAAAGTTTCTGCAATTGAAAGCACTGAAATCAAACTGTAATCGACAAGTATTTTGAACCATGCAAAAATTTCTACCAATCTGAATACAGATTTTTTTTATGAAAAGTATCTTTCACTATTATTTTTCATTTCTGGCCCTCACATGTTTTACAGTAATAAATAAATAATATTCTAATGATATTAATTTGTGCAAAATTAATTTCTGCAATAGTAATAAACTGGACATTTCTTTTTTATTCTTTTAAAGAATAAAATAATACTTGCACCACCGTTGGTTAAACGCTTCATATATGTGTTAATTCTGACTATATTAACTGATGTTACATTTTATAAATAATTACATACATCTTAGCTTTTATCTTATTAATTAATTAATTAATTGGTAAAATCATGTAGATTGTATATCCTTAGTTAAGTGAAATAATAATTATTTTACATAACTACTAAGAAAAACTTGCTAATCAGCGACGGAGGTCATACGATGCCTTGGTGAAGAAAGCACTTGTTGAAAATACAGTCGCTAGTGGTGCTTGTATCAATCGGCCGGGGCCGGGAATCAAACCTGGGACCTCCAGATTACGAGTCCGTCGCCCTACCGACCAAGCCATCGCAGGCCTCTTTTAGGAACTTTATTAGATAAAAATAATGATGTCTATTTTATCATTGGTGATGTAGGATATTAAAATTACCAGATAGTATTGCAATATTTATATTTTATTACTCATTGCAGTTTCTTCACGGTATTAAATACTTTCATAAATGTAAAGGAATACATTAGTAAGTCAGAATTAACACATATATGAAGCGTTTAACCAACGGTGGTGCAAGTATTATTTTATTATTTAAAAGAATAAAAAAGAAATGTCCATTTTATTAGTATTGCAGAAATTAATTTTGCACAAATTAATATCATTAGAATATTATTTATTTATTACTGTAAAACATGTGAGGGCCAGAAATGAAAAATAATAGTGTAAGATACTTTTCATATAAAAAAATCTGTATTCAGATTGGTAGAAATTTTTGCATGGTTCAAAATACTTGTCGATTACAGTTTGATTTCAGTGCTTTCAATTGCAGAAACTTTTTACGAAGTTTAAGTAATATATATAAAAATGTTTATATAAAATATAAATTTATGGTACGATTCAAAATACTTGTCGATTTCAGTTTGATTTCAATTCTTTCAATTGCAGAAATTTTTTATATAATTAAATCTCCAAATATTAAATGTTTCTGTAGTACTTAATTGACAAAAGGAATTCCCCCAATATATACATTCTATTTCGAATTAATTAAAAACAAAATATAATTCATTTTTACTTCCTTAAATTCGCATTTAAAAAATACCAGATTGAATTATAAAATTTGCTGACTTATATAATAAAAATTACTATAATTAATATCAAAAATTACGATATTAGATATTAAAAGATATTATATCTAAATTTTACTATATAACATAGCAAAAATTATTATATTGCTGAGATGTTACACTTTTCCTATACAATATAGTAATTTTTAATATAGATTATTTTAATATTTATTATAATATTTTTCTCAGTGTATAAAAAGTGCTATTACCAAATTACCAATAACACACAAATTAATAAGTACTGCTAAATAAATAAAACAATTATTTGCAAAGGATGTATACATATCACATGACAATAAAAAATTAATAATAATTCCTTTATGAAAAGTGCTATTGCAATAATAATTAAGCTCTATTTCATACAAAAATAATTATTTTTATAGATAATTTCTATTTTTTTAATATTATCATTTTAATTCATCGTATAATAACAATAAATTCATTAATTATTATACATATGATAATAAATCTATATGGGTACAATGTAATAAATAATATTTGAATATAGTTAAATAATAAAATATTTTTTAGTTTAATTTACTATTATCTATTATATAATGATTTTTCGATAGGTTGGATGGCGCTCGTTGTACGGACAACACGTGTCTGATGTAACGGAGCGATAAAGTTTAAATGTATAGCCAAAGGAGAGAGATAACATATTAAAAGTCGTGATAATTATAAAGGACAAAAAACTGAACAAAATGAATAATAAAGTTAACTGTTAAGAGCAAAGTGTTAGTGCAGAAAGCTGAGAACAAGTTGCAGCAAAAAGAGAGGTTAGAAAGGCATGCCGGCGCCCGGAAGACCAAAGAAGGTAACGACACCTAACCTAGAAAACTCACAGTCCAAGCTATCTTCGACGAAAATGATGAAGGACAAATGTGAAGTAGCGTTAGAGAAAATAGTAAAGTCGATGGATGCATTTAGAGAGGATATCGTTAAATTAGTTGAGAGAAGCGATAAACGAAACGAAGAAAGATGGAAAGAAATAATGACTGAGGTTAAATTGATGCGTGAAAAACATGAAACGAAAAGAAATGAATGGATGAAAGAAAGAGAAGAATTACACGAAAGAATAAACAGATTAGAATTCGAGAAAGAAAAGAAAACAAGAGAGGAAAAAAAGAAAAATATCGTAATCAAAGGAGTGCAATTTGAAAATAAAAATTTAAACACAGAGGTAAAAATGTTTTTAAAAGAAAAAATTGATGTGGAAGCGAATGTGGTGAAAGTGTTTCCATTAAAAGTAAAAGGAAATGGATGAATCGTAATAGCGGAACTAGATTGTCTGGAAAAAAAGAAAGAGGTTATGATTAAGAAGAGAAGATTAGGTCAAGAAAAAATTTATATCGATGATGATTTAACATAGAAAGAGAGAGAAATACAAAACAAAATAAGAGAATTAGCAAGAAAGAAAAGACAAGAAGGCAGCAACGTAAAAACAGGATATATGAAGATTTTTATTGACAGTAAATGTTTGAAATGGAATGAAAGCAAGAGTAGATTTGAAGAAGTAAAAGAAAGACTAGGTTCAAGAGAAAGAGAAGAAAGAGTCAGGGAAAATTTTTAAGTGAAGTCGGCTTAGGAAATAACAGGCAAAACAATATTAATGTATGTTTTTGGAATATAGCGGGAGTTAAAAATAAATGTGTGGAAGTGTGGAACTTTTTAAGTGAATGTGACATTATAGGTTTAGTAGAAACTTGGGTTGAGGAAAAAGACTGGATAAAAATAAAGAGCAAAATGCCAAAAGATTTTATTTGGAAATGTGAACCGGCTACGAAAGAAAAGAAAAAAGGTAGAGCAATGGGAGGAATAATAACAGGAGTAAGAAAGCAAATAAAAGAAAAAGAGGGTGCAGTAATTCAAAATGTTGTAGAAAGAAAAGTAGAAATAAATAACCAGGAATGGAGAATATTTACAGTATATAGTAAAAATTGTGAGGATGTATGTAAAAAATTAAATGAGTTAGTAAGTGAAAATCAAGAGAAAAAACTGCTAATAGGAGGCGACTTTAATGCCAAAACAGGTAAGGAAGGTGGAATAATAAACTGTGAAAATAAGGACAGATGTACAAGAGAATCCAAAGATAAAGTTATAAATAAGGACGGTAAAATATTACTACAAAAATAAGTAAAAGAGGTTGGATGATATTAGATGGCTGTGACGAAGTACAAGAAACAGGAGAATGGACATATATAGGTGAACAAGGAAGCTCGGTAATTGACTACGCTATTGTAAACAGTGAAGCATGCAAAAATGTGTTAAGATTAAATATATTAGAGAGAAGTCAATCTGATCATTTACCATTACTGGTAGAATTAAAAAGTGAAGACACATGATCAAAAAACTAAATGAGGATGGAATTTGGATAAAAAAGTCAGATTGGACCGAGAACGGTGTAAAAGAGTACAAAGAAAAAATGAAAGATTGGAAGAGCAATAAAACTGACAAATCTGATATATGGAAAGAATTAAAAGACGAGATAAATGAGTCAAAAAAAACAGTATTAAAGCAAATAAAAATTTGGAAATTTGGTGAAAGAATATGGCATAATAGTGAGTGGAAGGACAAGAAAAGGCTAGTAAGAAAACACTTAAGAGAATTTAAAGGTGGCTATATTACAAGAGAACAATATTTAAGTGAAAAGAAAAAATATAAAGAATGGTGTAATTTAAAGAGTAAAGAGAAAGAAAAAGCTGAAGAAGAAGAACTAAAAAATATTAAATCAGAGTCAGAAATATGGAAATACATAAATAAGAGAAGAAAAAGAAGAGAAGGAATTGATAAGGAAATAAAGCTGAATGTCTGGAAAAAACAATTTATGGAAATCCTGGAAGGAACGAATGAGAAGAGTACTCAAAAACTGACCGAAGTACTAGCGGAAGAAGGTGAAAACGAGATAACGGATGAAGAATTTTATACCCAAATAATGAAACTGAAGAAAGGAAAAGCGGTGGGAGAAGACGGAATTGAGAATGATGCATGGATATTTGCGTCATCAGGTGCAGCAGAAACGTTTAAAAAGTTAGTTAGATTAATTTGGAAGGAAGGAGGTTTAGTAGACGATTGGAAAACGGGTATAATAAGTCCGATTTATAAAAAGGGGGGCAAAAGGGACGTAAAAAACTACAGGGGAATTACTATTATGGATACCGCTTATAAAATTTACGTAGGAATTCTAAATTATAGGTTAGAAAAGGAATTAGAAACTAGGTTAAGTGAGACGCAATTTGGGTTTAGAAAAGGTAGAGGAACAATTGATTGCATATATACGTTGAATTATCTGATAAATAGAGAAATAAAACACAGAAAAGGAAAATTATATGTATTTTTCGGAGATTTAAAAGGCGCGTTTGATAAGGTAAATAGACTAAAATTAAAAGAATGTATGGAGAAAATAGGTATTGGAAAAAGGTTAAGAAGCAGAATTCTAGAAACGTATGAGGAAACGAAAAATAGGGTTAGAATTAATGGAGAACTAACTTCGGAATTTTGGACGACTAAAGGGGTCAGACAGGGGTGCCCACTGAGTCCGGGGTTATTTAATATATATTTAAATGATTTAGAAGAGGAAATGAAAAAAGGAATAGTCGGAGGTATAGGGATTGGAAGATTAAAAATTTGGTCAATTACATACGCGGATGATATAGCTTTAATTGCAAAAAGTAAGGAGGAACTAGATTATATGCTAAAAAGATTTAAGTCATATTTAAAGAAAAAAGAGATTGAGTTAAGTACGGAGAAATCCAAAATAATTGTATTTGAAGAAGGGGTGGGTGGGAAAAAGATGAGAAATTGGAAATGGGGTGATAAAACTATAGAAGAAGTTAAAGAAATAAAATATTTAGGTTATATATTGCAAAAGAATGGAGGAAATAATAGTCATGTTAAGGAATTAAAAAGAAAAGCCGAAATAGTAATGAGAAATACATGGAGCATAGGAGAACATTTATTCAAAAATTCTTATAATAGGAGATTAAAAATATTTAGAGCCTTAGTAGAATGAGTAGGATTATACGGATCGGAAATATGGGGTTAGAAAAAACAAACAGAATTAGACGTGGTGCAGAAAAAGTATTTAAAATGGGTATTAGATTTGAATAGAACTGCCGCAGATTATTTAGTGATAGAAGAATCTAAACAGATACTAACAAGCTTAAAAGCAACAAAAAGGGCAGTAACATATGAGGAAAAGGCAAAAGATTCTAATAAAGTAATAATAAAAGAATGCATATGTAAAATAGATAAGGAAGAAAGTAACGACAAATTAAGTAAATGGGAAAAAAATAGAAGGGCATGCTGGAAAAGAGCAGAATTAGATAGTAAGGAGAAAGAGAGGATAAGATCAGAACAAGGAAATATAATAACAGAATTATGTAACAGGTTAGCTGAAAAAGAAAATGAGATGAGAAAAGAAAGGATAGATAAATCAAAAAGTTGTAGACGATATAAGACTTTAATAACAACAAATGTACCTTTATATTTAACAAAAAACCTAAGCGGTAAAGAAATTAGTATTATGGCAAGGTTTAGATTAGGTAATGAAGAAAATGAAAATAAGTATTGGCTGAAAGAATGTGACAAATTATGTAGGATATGTAAAAACAATAAAGAAAATGTGGAACATGTAGTATTTAATTGTAAAACTAAAATAGAAAACGAATGTGATGTTAGCATAGTTTTAAATCAAGACGCGAATGGTTTAAAAATATTAAAAAAGATAGTGGAATTTAGAAAGAACTATATGTATGTATAAATGTAAAAATAAAATATATTTAATTTATGTAATGTAATATATTTGTATATGTAAGAATTTAAAAATGTATATTATAAAAGAAGTCCTAAGCCGACAGGTAAAAGATTATGTATAATAAATAAAATAAATAATATTATATAATGATTTTTCAGCGAGCGAGCGTGAGCGATTGAGGATTTTAGCTAGTGTAATATTAAAAGTAAGATTATGATGTGTCACGTCCAGACTTGTACCAACCACTATAATAAATATTACAAGAAGGCAAATGGTTAATAAACCATTCGCGTTCCTTTCGCTCTTGTTTGACTAGGACTAGCCTTACGTCTCCGGGATTAGCGAGCGAAGTTATTTTGAGAGTAGAGATGTAGGATATAATGTGGGATAAATAAAATAATATATGTTTTATTTCGTATTAATCATGCATTATTTATTTAAATATAATATGCTGTTTTCCTTTAAATGAACACGTGTAACTAAATTCTTACAGCTTTTTAATGGGCAAAAACACATAAAATCACACTATTTTATTAACAATTGCATAAATTTATTTAAGTCAGATAACGATTTTAATTTTGATTAAATAAACAAGTGTGCGGCGAACACGTTAACACATTATAGAATAAAATATTCACAAGGTTATTTTATTATAAACATTAATAATTAAATAATCGAAATAAGAATTATTATAAATAAATGCAGATTAAATTAAAAATTGTTGTCGTTTAAAACATGAATTATAGTTAATAAATTGCAATTCAAACCGTGAATATTCCAAATAAAATGCAATGCAACGAATAATTATTATAAATAAATTGTAGTATCAAATAATAATTGTTTTAAGAGAAAACGGTTGGTTCAGCAATCGAAATAACATAAAATATCAGGTTTGCCTTTACGAATAATACAAGCGTATAGATAGCCGAAAAGAATATACCTTAAATACCCAAATATATAGATATATATATATAAGTATATATATGTGTATTCGGTGAGGAACGAAGGTCCGCCTCGAACGTGGATAGCGGTGTCAAATTGCTGGATAATGTCCTGCTAGACCTGCGGGCGTCGACGTTAGATGTGTATGCTGTGGGAGTCCGATGAATTCCAGATGTCGAAGTCGTAGTTCCTTGACTATGGCTCGTAGATGTCAACGATGCGTCTCAATTTCCGAATAGAAGATCTCTCTTGATTTTGAATGCGTATTGTTTTAAAGTCCGAGTAGCAGTGCCACGCCCTAGATAAAAATCAAAGAGTTGATGAGCAGAGCTTCGCCTTATGAAAACTTTAGATGAAAAATTAGGAGTGGCTGTGTCTCTTCTGGGTCCTCTTTATATACCCTAAAATTCTATGCATCTGTCCTTGTCTTACGCTTTGCCTTATATGGAAATTGCGTAAGTAGTTCTCAATTTTTCTGTGCTTGCACCCGATTGGACCGTTAGATGTGCGTGATTAAAAATGATCGAATCCCATGCATTTTCTGTATCGCTTCGTAGTTAATTCGGAGAATTTGCTGTCCCCCTTTTATTACTGCGACATTATCCAAAGAACGACTTAATTTATTACTTCCTTCTAATGCTCGAATTTTCTAGTCGATGTTTCCCATTGCCGGCTCTTCTCCGAGCATTGATTTTATAGTGCAGTACAAAAAAACTCTTGCGCAGCCCTTCGTTTCGATCTCACTATCGGCGATCCCGCTTATATGCGTATTGGCTTCGAATAATATCTTTAGCTCTACTTATCAGTTTTTTTTTCGTTTGAAACACTCGTAAACTAATCTGTCCCTTAGCTCTATAAATTATATTTTATATTACTGCATTTACTTAGAATTATTCTTTATCAACCTTATTTCGTTTTTCTTCTACGCCGTAATTTTATTCTAAACTACGCAGTACTTTTGTACGAAAAATAATAATATAATTTTCGTCGGGACGCGACAGATGTTAACGCAATAATAGCTTCATGCTACATTAAATATTTTTTTAACTGCACACAGTTATTCTTATTTAATCGTTATTAAGTTTTCAGAAAATAATGTAGAATAAGGATTTTATATTTAGGCACATGCAAAATACGTTTAATATTTCAGCAGTAATTCCAACATCATAACAAGTCAGCATTAACACCAGCATTTGAACTCTTTGCTAATATCTTAGTTTAATTAAATTATATCGTTTTGTAAACAAATGTAATGTTTTAAAAATATTCTTTTAACCAATAGTAAATATTTCAAGCAAAAATTAGTATTAATATATTTGTTTTAAACATTTTTATAAGAATGTATAGTCAATCTTTTTAAATAACCGCAGTAATACCTATACTTACCCTATTAAATATTAAAATAATTTAAATAAATAGGATCAAACGACTAAAAATAGGTCCATCTACTGGTGTTTACGTTTTAGGTTACGTTTGCAATTGATCACTTTTCATTTTGTTAGTTACGTGCAAGCTATCAAATTGATTAATTGTATATGCAGCCTTAAAGCCTAAAACAAGGATGATCGAGGTGCACAACGCGCGACGATGTTTACGGTTTTTCTGGCACGGTCGGCCATCGCCAAAAATTTAATTTCAGCAGCTTTACCATACTTAGTCCTGTCGCTTTTTAGTAAAAGTCGAATATAATTATAAAGGGTAGTTCAAAAAGTTTGAAAAGAAAAACACTTTCTACTACGCTTCTTGAATTTTAATAAACAGAACGAGTAAACGATAACATGTAATTATGAAATATACATATAGATACGGTATACTTCGAAAGTTCGAACGTTTAAATATACAGTAACATACACGTACAAATACGTATATATATTATACATATTTTATATGTGTACGTGTATAATACGTTACCCCGCAATGCACCGATGCGCGGCGCGTGCGTTAGGTTAGTACAGCAACGGCCAACGACTCTGTCGTATAGCAGAACGGAGTTGAGAGCATAACACTGAGTGAACACATAACGCGGTATTTGTTATTGCTTGCCTATTGTTAGATTATCTCAATTAAGTAACAATTTAGGATTGTTTAAGATTTGAAAGCAATTGGAGTAGATTATGTACAATCGAATCGGAGTGGTTGTATATTTAGATAATTATTTTTTATTTTAAACAGGAGGGTAAAAATTGATTCAGATCTGGGTGATCATCAAGGCGAGCTGTCTCCGGTCGAGTTTTTTCTGCACGTGAGGCATACGTAGGTATGGACTTACATTGCCTGACGAATTTGTGCAAGTTTTGGAAACAATTTTATTATTGAAAAATTCGACTGTTTTAATGCGCTTTTGTAATTATGGTGGCGAAGGAAAAATGTGTTTTGTGCAAGGGTCCCATAGCAATTAGTCATCAGTTGTGAACGAGGGACATACTATTTGATTACTTTTTGCAGACCTCGCTTTCGTATGCTGATTTATGAACTTTTCTCTTACCTATCGAAGGATACATCTTATTTTACTATGTAAATTTTTTTATGCGACAAGTTGGAGTAAAGTTTGAACAACAAAGTTGGAGAAAGTTTTGGAGTATTCAAGGAAAGTCTCAAAATTAATTATTACCAGTATTCTTTAGTTTCGCAAGTACAAATTAGGACTCAGTTCTTAAAGAATCAATTAATTTTTAAACTTTTAACATGGATATGTGGGCTTATATCTACGTCAAAAGTAAAAATAAATATTTATATGTGACAGGTAGCGAAATTCAAGAATTTTATTATGAAACGCCTGGTAGACAAAGTTATGAATTTTGTGAAAAACCTTTTACATATGCTGGAAGAAATAAAAAGAGCCGTGATACTTGTCAAATACTTGTTGTCGCAAGTACGTTTATGTATCTTAAACTAAATTTAACGTCTAATCATAAAACGGTTTGTATTTTTTTACAATCCTAAAATTTCTTTGCAGCATGTATTGCGGTAGCTAGAAAGATTGTTTCAGACAAAAGGCCTATTGTACCAAAACTTAGCGATTCTGATTTGCAAATACCAAATTCTGGTGCCGAGAAGCCTGAATGTACAGTGGTGAATGAAGTTGCAAAGCGTAGACATGTGAGAAGAAATGCTTATATTCTGTACTTTGGTGATTTATTTATAATACTTAAAATAATTTTTTAACACTCCGTATGCGAAATCGCGTTTCCAAAATCATATTCTCGCACTAGTATCGAAATGTACTATTTCACAATTTAAAGATAGTGCGCCTATTTTGATTGGCACAATGTAATTCTATATACTTATTTTCATACAAATAATAATACTCAAGTTTGTAAAACAATTAAAGAAAAAATATAAGATATCCGTCTCCATAAATTGTTCTTGACTATTTTTCATGTAATAATAATTGCTTATTTTGCAGAAACTGAGAAAAACTCTTTCCAATGCCAGTACCATTACAAACCATAAAATTGTTGCGAATCATAATTTACAGTTTGTAAATAATATAAAAACTAAGGTATCAAAAAAAACCTTGATACTTCACGTGAGAGTCAGAAGGACTTTGATGACAGTAATAATGTTGAAAGCAATGATGACATGGACAATATCGAAGGAGATGAAGTTGAAGAAATGTCTGATACGGATGAAAATGATGTTACGGGTGTGAACGATGATGCCAGAAGAACAGTTTCTAGCAAAGAACCTGTGAATCGAGAATGGTTTTATGATAGTTTATATACTAGCGATGAAGACAATATAGAAAATGACAGCTATTCTGCTCGTGCCCAATCTACTTTCAATAATAATGATGGCAATCAAAATAATAATGAAGTAACTATTTTTTATAAATTTCTTATAATCTGAAATATACAATTTTTTTATCATTTTTAGCATCCATTTGGAGAAATTAAAAGATTGAGAGAAAAATTATTAAAGCAGAGAAGAACCGACACGGTGTCGGAGTGGCGGAGACGCACCTCGGCCGATCACGAAAGTTAAGCAGCACTGAGTGCGGTTCGCACTTGGATGGGTGACACCATTCTTGTGCGGCTTTCGGGATCGGTTAGGTGTTTTTCCACACTTCACAACGTGAGCGGAAGGTGTGGAACATTCGGTTTCGGTGTTTGGGCCTACGCAAGGTGACCTGAACATCTAAACAGAATGTTTTAATACACCGGCCGTCTCGGGGAAGGTTTTCCTACAAGGTTTTCCCTTCCTCACGGGCATAACCCCGGGCGAATGCGAGACGGTGGGGACCGGGATGGGAAAAACTGGAATGTCTTCACCCCCACACATAGGTGGTAGGGGTGTCCCTGTAAAAACCCGTTTAATAATGGGTATACGGGGTGATGAGCAAAGAGAATATTAAAGCAGAGGAGTAAGAAAAAAATTGCAGTCCAAGTCTGTAAAAAAAGGGAGATTAAATGTAAACAGTTACAGGATATGGTTCACAAGTTAAAAGAGAAAGGTTGGTTAAAAAACACAATATAACTGCGTCTTAATTGTGAAACTTAATTATTTTTTCAAATAGAAGATTTAATCGACGTATCCGAAGCTCGGTAATTATCGCATATTGTATGTCAATTCGACATCTCGTTTCGCGAAATATTCGAATACATTCAATAAACAACAAAAAAAATCGTAAAAAGATTTTCGAAAATTTTAATGAAAAGATTAATTATATAAATAAAAATTAATTATTTTTTATTAAAATGTTTCTGTAAAAATTTAGATTCAAAAACAGTACTTCATCCGACACCTACAGGACCTCCCGTACCCATCTGTACAAATAGTGACATAATGGTTCGAGCAGATGCTCTTGAAGATACGTACTCTAAAATGAAACCCAGCATTTTCTACGAGCATATGTGTTATACAACATGGGGCCGCAATACTTTGGCTCAACGCTGTGTCAAGAAAACAAAAAGTACAGCACAAGGTGTCACTGAATTATCACCAAGGAAGAGAAGAGCTGTCAGGAAACATTTTATTTATTATTTGAAGTTTTATAAATATCATTCTGTGCTTTTTAATAATGAGATGAAAAATATGAATGCATATGCTCATAGAGCAATTATTTGTGCAAAACAATATTGCCAAATTTTGGAAAAATATCCAGTTTTGGATGTACCAGATTTGTACATATGTATAAGATTCAGCATCTGTAGAAGCATTCTGCAGAAGTACAAGGATGTGCTCGGTCTAATAAGAAAGAAGATACTGTTATGTTGAGTAGAATTTACAACAACATCTTGTAACCGTTGAAAATTATTCTTAGAACTTGTAAAATCGTTAGACCGAGCACATCCTTGTACTTCTGCGAATCTTATACATATGTCAATCTTTTGTACACGTTATATATAGCAATAACAATTTTTGAAATTTCACTTGACTGTACTCATCTACGAGTAATGGAAGATCAGTGCCAACTGTTTATTTGGTAAAGATTGTTTTGTTATATATAGTGTTTTTTGTGAATTGTTGTTATTTAAAAAGTTTTTTGTATATTTATTTATATTTTTTTTGTTCAATAAATTAGTACTTGAAGAGGTCTGTAAAACCTGGCAGACGAAACGTCGTAATTGTTAAAATCAAATTGGTTGTTAATTTCATTACAACCTGGGTTTAACCCTTAAAAATCGTTATTGTGGATTTTATAATACGACAACAGTGTTTCAAAATCTAGCATAAATCATACTTTCAACTTTACTGATCTGGTGTGTGTATATATGAATCGCGAAAACGCTTGCGGATACATAAGATGTTAACATAGATGGATCATCAAGCAGTAGATCGAATAAATTATTTTCAAGAGTGGCTAGACAGGTTGCACGTCCAACCTTGAAGTAAGTCCATATGCATATAATATGTGGTAGGTTCTCTTGAGATTAATTTTGAAATTGTGGAAAATATCTTTGGTTAAACACAGATATACGTCTACGCTGAACTCTTGAAACATAAGTATCTTTAAAACAGAAAATATAAATATATGACAACCGAATTTAAAATCTAGATTAAATCACACTTTCATCTGTGATGTACTCACATCACTAGGCGATACCTAAAAATAACAAATATATGTATATATTAATCAATAAGTATTCAATATTAAGAGGTAATATCATGTAAATATACTTATCTGTATTTACAAGGTGATGACGTAAACGTCCAGAAATGCTCGATGTATCTGAAATAAGAAATATGTTAATATTGCATAATAGTAATTATTTATTGATTAGTAGGAACATATATGTAATAGGTAGGAAGTAAATAGAATTTATAATATACAATATAAAAGGAAAATAATATTTATAATAAGAAAATTCTGTATTATTAGATTGAATTTTTCGCAATCGACATAAAGAATTTTTCATGGTATCATTTAAAAGTATAAAAAATTATCTTTTCTTGCTTTTTTTTCGAAATTCTATAAATATTTTCTTCCAAAAATATGGTTAGTTCCAGATTAAACTACTTTAAAAGTAAACAAATTTTAATAAAAATTACATTTTAGATTCTAATTTTTTCTGAAAAACTAATCCATGAAAGATTTTGAAATATTTACAGCATAATGCTATTAATATAGTCCATTTTCACGAAAACGTTTGACATAAAAACCCAAATTTTTCGGTTCCATGACACTTTGCCGTATGACAATTCGCCGTTTGACACTTCGCCGTCGGACAAATCGCCGTATTACTTAAACGCCGTATAGGACATTTCGCCGTATAAAATTTTGCCGTATGTGACATTTTGCCGTAAGGAACTTCTCTCCGTAAAATAGGAAAAAATACGTACGGCGAATTTTGATACAGCGAAATTTAATTTAATTTTATATTGAAATAAAATAAAAACTATGTTTACATTTTAAAGAGCATTTGAACTATAATTGTATATAAATTTCTATATATATATAAATTTCTGAACTATAATTGTATATAATTGTATATAAATTTGAAATATAATTGTATATAAATTATAATCCTTGCGATGTGTAAAACCATTATTAATTAATAATCGTCCGCCTCGATTACTACTAATAAATTCAAACGAATTATTTGGTTCCATTGCTTATGAAAAACGAATGATAACTAATCAATTAATCACAAGTACTTAGGCGATTATCTTTGATTGTAAACAAAATCATATATTGAAATTGAAAAATTGTTTGTTATTATCAACACTCAACCAATAACCCTATAACCTTATAACCCAATCGCGTACGGCAAAATGTCTCATACGGCGAAATGTTATACGGCAAAATGTCTCATACGGCGAAATGTTATACGGCAAAAGGTCTCATACGGCGAAATGTTTACGGCAAAAGGTCCGACGGCGAAATGTCATACGGCAAAATGTCCGGTTACGAAATTTTTCACATTTTAATTTTTTAAATCAAAACTAAGGTAAAAGATCCAGTGGTTGGACAGGCAGTAGTGATTGGACAGTTTCTTATACTTATATAAATATTAAATACAAATTAAATATTTTTCGATTCAAAAATAAAGATATTAGTACTTTAATTACTGTTTATACTAATTGCAAATAGAAATATACGTAAATGTGATTGGTACTATCATGAAAAAATAAATTTTATGAATAGTTACTAAGTCGGTGCATTATAATCGCCATCTTAATGTTTTTGTTAGCGTTGAACCAGTGTTACTTAAGCTTGTAATTAAAGCATAAATCACGTTTTTTGATCACGTAAAATTTATAACGATTATTTATTATATTAGGAATTAATAAAAAAATTTTAATGGTGTAAATTTATAACTGAATATTAGTGAGTATTTTTATATTTTAATCAATTATAACTATATGTAGCTGCTAATTATTAATTGCAAGTGTAATGTTTCTGTCAGAAAACAAATTTTATATCAGTATAATGTAAACTTAACCTATAACCTCCAAGCAACAAATATATTTAACTAAATTTAATATATTTTTTTTATAGTGAAAATGTCAAAAATCAAAAAGAAAAACTATACACAAGAAAGTGTAATAAAAGCACTTGAGGCAGTTAAAATGGGAATGTCAGTGAGGAATGCAAGTCAAACATTTAAAGTGCCAAAAAGTACAATAAGTTTAATAAGTACATGAAAAGTTGATGTAAATACTAAAATGGGTCCATCTACTTATTTGACTGAAGAAGAAGAGGAGAATCTTGTAAAATGGATAATTTACCTTGGGGAACATGGATTCCCTGTATCAAAAAGCCAACTCTTGGACAGCGTTCAAGATATAGTTACAGAAATGGACAAGCAAACCCCTTTTGTCGATAATAGGCCAGGACGTCATTGGTATAAAGCTTTTTTACTTCGACATCCTGTACTATCTACAAGAATTACTCAAACTTTAACCAGCACTCGAGCTTCAGTTAGTGAACAAGCTTTGCGAAACTGGTTTTGTGAAGTGCAACAACATTCAAATAAATTAAATTTGCTCGACATTGATCCTTCCAGAGTGTACAATTGTGATGACAGTGGTTTCAGATTATGCCCTGAAAAGGGCCAGGTAATTGTTAAAAAAGGCTCAAAGTCAGTATATTCCATAATGAGTGGAGACGAAAAAGAATGTCTGACAGCTTTATTCATGGTTAACGCAGCTGGTTCGATGCTTCCTCCAATGATTCTACATGGCTATAAAAGGGTACCTTTCATCGTTGCCAAGAAAATGCCAGAATATTGGAGTATCGGTGTTAGTGATACAGGATGGATGACAGCGGAAGCCTTTTATGAATATATTTCAAATGTTTTTTATCCTTGGCTGGTCATACATGCTATACAATTTCCTGTGATATTGTACTTGGATGGACATTCATCGCATTTAAACTTAAGTTTGGTAAAATTTTGCATAAATGCTAAAATTGAATTGGTTGCTCTGTACCCAAATTCAACACACATTATTCAACCTCTTGATGTGTCTGTTTTTCACCCCATGAAGAAAGTGTGGCAAAAATGTGTTTCTAATTGGTGAAAAATCAAGGTGAACTGTTAAAGAAAAAAGATTTTGGTCCTGTCTTAAAAATTGCTGTCGATTCACTAAATAATTTAGAAAACACTATAAGGAGTGGCTTTAGAACATGTGGCCTTTCACTTTTCTCAGTCAATGCAGTCAATTTTATTGTTTTAAATAAAAATCAAAAGAAAAGTAATACATCTGAATATGAAAATGTTAATCTAACTTGTTCGAATGAGAAAAATAAAAATATGGTACTTCAATTATGGTAATCTTCAATTTTTTGAAAAAAAAAACTTATCGGTGCAAGTATTAACTGAATTGAGAGCAGCAACAGAATCAGGTGGATATTGGAAAGGAAATATTGCGTATCAAGAATTATTTTATTATTGGTTAAGGATTAAGGAAACAAGTGGTATATTTTAATTGAATTTTAAATATCTTCTAATAAACTCATTCTATTTAGGAGATAACTCCATCTGTACGTCTTTATTATGTATTTTTGTAATTAATTTCCTATTTTTATTAATGTAGGTGAACAGTGTTTAAGAGTGGAGAAAAATTTAAGCACTGAAAATGTAGTTTTAGGTGATAATTCTATCTTAGATTTAGAATGCATTAATATAGAAACTTTAGATATAGAGTATGTAGGTTTAGAAAGTAATTCTTCCGTTGAAAATATTGAATGTGTACAAGGTACCGAAGTTAAAGAAAAAGAACTCGTACAAACAGAAGCAGATGTTTGCAGCAATACATTGCAGGGTACGCTAACTAATTTTTATATTTTTTCAATAAACCTTATGATACAGTCGTGGAGATATAGATTTGCAGGAGTTCTGATAAGAAGTTTGCAGTAGTAAGTATGCTGCACTACGGAAAACCCTAACCCTTATTCCTTTCCCTTTTAGGAGCTGGGTAGCCCTAGATGCGACAAGCCCCAAGTGGTCCCGTGTTTTTAGATGGGACTGCGAAATTTCTTTTTTTTTAAACGGGTATAAGAGTTACGACTCTTATCCTTAAGTGCACCCCATCCGTAAGGATGACGCCGATGCCTCAGGCTAGGCTGGGCGAACCTTAAGATTCTGTATAATTCCCTTTAGCAATCTCCATTGAGGACAACGGAAAATTTATTATCTACCGCATCGCGATTGATCTTTAATTTTTTTTTACATAGGAAACGGATACGTAAAAATTCTTTATACCGCGTCGCGATAATTTTCAAATTTTAATATAAACACAAAAAAAATAAAATTATATAATATATCGACGTACCATACGACAACTAGCACTCGAATTTTTTGATTACGAAAACTAACACTTTCAAACTTCATGTGGACGAAAACTAACGCTTTAAAATTTTTGTGACGAAAACTAGCACTTTTGATACATTCTAAATGAAAACTAACACTTTTAATTGTTAGTGAACGAAAACTAGCACTTTTCATGAAAAGTAGACGAAAAGTAGCACTTTTAAAATTTCAAAAACAAAAAAGCAAAAAAAGTAATTCAATACAATAATAAAATTGTAAATGTATGAATTATGCTATGTTGAAATGAAAAAAATGAAGGTCTACAATTAATATATTTTTAATTGGTTGTATTTATTAAACAAAATAGGCCTACTTCTATACTGTTTCTACCACAGAAAATAAAAAACTATTTTGGTTTTGTAACGAGAAAAATAATCATATCTTAAATTATTATTACAAGAATAAAAAAAGAAACATTTATATTTTTATCAAAATTCAGAAGAATATGGTTACAACACAATGTCATTATAAAACGGCACACACTCGTCGGGGATTAATCGCTTTTCAATCATTGTTTCAATGTCTTTCTTTTTTTCTCGTTTAATGCGATTCTATTTGCGTAAGCTTCTTGCACATTGCACATATTCTTTCAAGTCCTTGACAGACAAATTTTTTTTCAAAATCTTCACTGTCGTAAACTCAGCCGTTAAATCGTACTTTACATTAACTTCCGCATTTGGGTTTATCATTATTTCTCTGACACGTGATACTGCAATATTATTTCGAATGTTAAAAAATTGATCAGCCATATTTTGAAAATCCAAAATTTCTTTTTGTGAAATTTGTTTCACAACATAAGGGGCCTTGTTCTTTCCTGAACGACTTTGATGAATCAAAGTGGCCCATTGATCTTGCGTAAAAATCGATTTTTCTTTTGCTTTGTTCTCGATACAGGCATGCACAGAGTCACCAGCATTCTGCGTGTGTCCAGTCTCCAAGAACCTGCAAGTAATACGATCAATTTAGTAATTTTATTTTTGAAAATAAAAAAAAATTATCTCTATCTTGGAACATATAGATAAAATATCAATGTTTTTTTAGATGATAAAAAAATGTTTGCAAAAATTCAAATAGCACATTTATTTAAAAAAAATATGATAATTTTTTTCTTACCGTAGTGTGATTGTCACTCCAAAGACAATTGCAGCAAGAATCAGCATGCCAAAGACAATTCTATTTTTATTTTGTCCACCGCAATGTCGCAAAACAGTTCGAATTCAGTGATATCAGAAGAACATTTTGTTTTTCAAGAAAATCCACAAAAATGAAGCGATTTCATTGGCTCCTAGGCACCCGATTGTTTCGTTCTATAAATTATTAATTACGTCATGGCTGGCCAGGTCAAATATGGTAAAATTCCAAACTAGTAATTTTGAGTAATAATACATAGGGCCGATCTCAGCACGTGGAATGGTAAGAATCTTCTGCATATCAAACGTAGCAGCACAAACCGTCCTTTACTTTTTGCGTTTTTTTGTGCTTGCTGCATCAGCTGTCTTAACCTTTTCTTGCTATGTGAGTATTTGCAGCTGCTATCATTTCGTCAGGATACCGAAAAGGTCGATTTTCAGTTTGTTTGCCTCTATTATCTGGCTGAATAATACCAGTACTATCAGTCTGTGATTTTTTAAGTTTTGCAGTTCTCACCCATTGATAAGAGATACCTAAAGTATCAAGAAACATTTTTTTACAAACAATTACATTTCCAAGACCATCCTTTTTTGGTAGTTTGTATGTATGTTGCTTCCTTTTTTCATCATACAATTCTACATCATCGTCACTTTCATTATTTGTTGTACCACCAACCAATGTGACCCAATTATTGAAGCAATCCCACTGTTTTGTTCGGTTTCCGAGTTGCCAAAATATTTTATGAGCATGCTCTTTATCATTGGCATTGTATTGTAAGTGGCACTGGAGACGACAATTTTTACTGGATTCGGGATCATAACATCCTGTTTTAATTTGGCGAGCTTGAATTTTGAGTTCTTTCCTACCAATGCCTTCTATACCTGCATTCCGACATTTTTTCGCCTGAACATCAATCCAGGAATCTGGCGGTAATTTTCTTTTGCGGGTTATCGATATTTTTTTATTTTTTCGATTGGCAGCTACTCGACGAATGAATCGTTTACTAACAGATTGCGATTGTGTTGGAAGCGGCAAGTTCACTAAATGCGCTGATTTGGAACTCTCAAATTTGTCTTCATTTGGAGTTTCATTATTTTGCACACTAACTTCGGGTGCATCATTGAAGTGTTGGTTAGGAGAGTTATGTGATTCTATAATATTATGTTGGTCGACATTTTGAAGAGTACCATCTTCATGAACTACGAAGACAGGTACTTTGCTCCAATCCAAAGCTGCATAAATAAAACAATATTTAGATAATATCAACATTTACTATTACCGGAACAAGAGAAAGGTTGAGTAAAAAAATTTGAAAGTTGTGACACGTCACCGAAATAATACGTTTTTAAAGGAAGTATTTAATATGGGAAGTCGTATAAACACGCTAATTGAAGGTAATAAAATCTTTCGCTTGGGAATTATTTTTTTCTACTTTCTGATAAAAATCATTTAAATCAATAAATCGGGTTAAATTTAATTAGATTTTCAAATATTTTGAGATTAAATTAAATTGATTTTTTTACAAAACGAGTAAAAAACCCGAGTGAACGGTGTATCGCTATGTTACTGTCACTGTTATGCAAGCTACCATCTAACCTGCTAGACAAAGTAGTACCGTTGCTTAGCTGACAAAATATAAGTAAATATTTTATTAAATATTAATATAAGGAAAATGGGGTGGCGATCGCGACATACATCGAGGCCGTCTTGAGCGTGAAGAAGGCGTATGCCTGGAACCCGAGTAAATGCGCGGAGACGGAAGCGGAAATAAGTTATTATTGCGTGCACTTGAAAATCAAGGCGCCAAGGTCGTTTTGGATTGCGCTCATTGTTTACAAGCTGACTTTTCTATACGCAACAGTCAAATCTATTTTTAATTCAGTAAAAAATATGTATTGTTACCTTTTATATTTAAATAAATCAGCGCATAGTATCATAATAAAAATTATGTCTCATTAATTTACAATAATTGATTGTGAAAAATCTCAAATAAAAGAAAGAACTAATTTTATAAAATGTTACATTGATTTCATTTTTTTAAATCTCTTTTTTTTATTGTAAATTACTAGTGTTTTCAATTATGAACTATTGAACGTCAGCTTTGCCCGTATAAGCATAAGTAAATAAATAAATAATTATTATTTCATTAACTTTGTTGCACATTCGTTGATGTCGTAAGTTTGTTCAATTCTAATACGACAAAAATAATTCTACTAGTTAGTATTATTTTATTGAAAACGTACTATTTTAAAACGACAAACACATGCAATAATCGGATAGTATTTTATTATTTACTTACATGGTGGATCTTCATCCATTTTATTAGTTTTCCTTATCTACACTTTTTCACTTTGTAGTTAATTATAACACTGATACGTATTGGTGCAGTCGATGGAATGAGACAACGGCGCACAGTGTGCTATCCTTAGAAAACTTTTCTCTAAATCAAATGTCTCAAGAATGGATAGAGCTTTTACAAAAACTGAAAAACCGTTTTAAAGGTCATTTAATTGTCAATATAGAAAAAATAGACTAAGACATTAAAAAGAATTTTCAAGTACTTGAAAATGCTTCCAAATGTACCATTATTGCATTTTTTTTAACCGCTTTCAAAAATTTTTCAAAAATGCATTTAAAATAACTAAGAAGTAAATAAAAACGCTATAATTTGGTTCATTGAAAAAAAATACTTTCGTACTAAATGAAGAAAGTAAAAAGCCTGACACATATGACAGTATTTAATAATTTACAATTTCTTATACATAAGTATTTATTTATATTATTTCGTTTGTTTGAAAAAATTACTATAAAACAAAATATTTTTTTAATACAATATCAAAGGTGCTAGTCTTCGTCCTGAAAAAAATGAAAGTGTTAATTTTCGTCTACAATGACCACAAAATGATAGTTTTCGTCTAGAATTTTTTATAGTGCTAGTTTTCGTATGAAACTTCAAAAGTGCTAGTTTTCGTATGAAAAAGTCTAAAATGATAGTTTTCGTAACCAAAAAATTTGAGTGCTAGTTTTCGTATGGTACGTCGATATATTGAATTGTTTGTCTAGCGTTAGACATTCTTAGTCTTTTTTTTTGCATTTCTAGATTTCTTTGTTTCCGGGAATTCTCACAAATTGTTCGATAAAACATTCGGGCTACGTCGCGATAATTAATAATAAATTATACACAATATATAGAGATATTTATATGATCCAAATGTTAACACATATTGTAATCAATTTTACGTTAATAAATAAATTTGGAAAAAGAGCCAAGGGCCAAACAACTTAATTTCTGTTTATTCGTTTATTTTGCATGTAATAATATACCTTCTCACGTTCCTGAATTGCAAGTCCTTAATTAAATAAAACTTTGACATATATATTTTTTAAAAAATGCAACCGAAAGAACCCGCATCAGAGGAGATCGACCAATTTACAACAGCATTGTACTTCCGCATGAGATATTGTTTTTATTTTTCAATATTATTAATTTCCATATAATAAAAAGTTTATTATAAAATGCATGAAATTTTTTTTTCTTTTTTAAATTGATTTTATTAAATCTTATATTTTTCTTTTTTCTTTTTGTTTTCAATTTTTTTGTTGCTATAGGATGATGCCGTTCAGGAAATGCTTGCTATCGAGGGATTTAATGAACGTTTAACAACCAACGATTATCAGTCGTATAAGATTTAATTTATTTTTTTTTTATTTTGATACATAAGGTGAATCGGTTAAATAAATTTCCACATAACAACAATTTACGTTGCACAGTACTTGTCATTACTTATATAAAGTGATCGTACTATAATACACTGACTTACATTTTTTCGGGAAATAAAAATTAAAAAAATAAACAATAATACTATTAAACTGCATTTTAACTATTTTCTTAGTTTTTAGCCGATTTTCTTTGTAATAATAATATTTTATTTTATTATACTAAGTACAATAATGTTATTATACGCGTATTAAATTAGTCCGATTTTTAATGCAAGGTATTCTGTGCATTCAATGTGTTAATTTTTTAAAATTAAATCGCATTGATTAGTCATTATTTCCGATTTTTTCATCCGTTTTACGCTTCTTTTAATTAATTATTTTATTATTTATTATAAATAAAAGTGTAACAATAAATAAAGTATTTATGTATTTTAAAAATATATTTAAATCAATTGCAGATATTAGAGTAAAAATTTATGTGCAAAAAAAAAATATAATTCACTAAAAAAAAATCACTTAACTCAGAGGAATTTTCGCGGTCCTTTAGCGCATTTGTCCACCCTTTGCTTCGGATGCGTCGCTTTGAATTTCAGTACTCCCCGGCTCTCAGTCGAGGTTAGATCTATGCGCGGAATACGATCAGCCATTTCCAGATTAATATTAGTGAATTTCGTTTTACTATATTAATTTATATATATCTTTGGACTAGCAGATTTTGCTTTCGGCGATTACGTGCGATTCGTTGTTGTGTTGCTGTAAGGAACACCGACGAGCAGTGTCAAACGTATGATCATTTATAAATTATTAACCCGTAGTTGATATATTGATGTTTCAGTACTTGTCATTACTTATATAAAGTGATCGTACTATTATACATTGACTTACATGTTTTCGGGAAATAAAAGTTAAAAAAAAAACAATCATACTATTAAACTGCATTTTAACTATTTTCTTAGTTTTTAGCCGATTTTCTTTGTAATAATAATTTTTTTTATTTTACTAAGTACAATAATGTTATTATAAGCGTAATAAATAAGGTATATTCCTATTTATAATAAGGTGTATTCCTATATCAAAATTGTGCCTTTGAAGGTTAAATATTTGCGTGTTTATCATGACGATCTTCTACGTGTCTGACATAAACAATGATGTCTTTTTTAAAACATATTTTGAAAGTTTAAATCGTTATATACAATAATATTTTTATATTTATGCTAACAAATAATTATATTGATTAGTGTAAATAGTTTCATATTAGTTTGTGTATACTGTTGATTATAATTTTACAAATTATTAGTTGGTTTAATAAATATATTTGAATAAATAATACTATTTTTGTTGCATACATTCTAGATGCTACGTATTCCTGGAAAACAGCCCAACAGCTTTAAATATTTTGATGGGCATTTTTTTCATATAGATAACCGAAATGATCTAATATACCGCTGTAGTGATAGAAATAGAGGATGCCTTGTCACGTTGTACAGTGACAATTTTAATATAGAATACGCTAATATTAACCAAGTCCATGATCACAATCATGCAATAGATCCACATCTTTTATTAAAATCTCAGTTTTCTCAAGAAATATTTGAAAGAAAACCTCATTCGAGGATCCGAAGATTATTTTTGATAGCGTTTTAAATAAAGATTAGTAAGTAAATAGTTATTTAAAATATTTATTTAACAATGTGCTAAGCTTAAATTATTTTTTTACAGTTATATATATTGTTTGCAAATTATTTTAAAGAAGAAATATTAATCTTAATTTTTAAGTACTTACATTATAATTATTTAAGTCTTTGTGGACCACATTTTTTGTAACTATATTTTTTTACCAAAATTGGTACTTAGATGTATTGGGTTGTTCATCACCAATTTGAAGATGGCGGATCGAACACGGCAGAACCAGTTTTTAGCTAAAAGTGTTTTTTCAAAATTTTTAGGTCGGCATTCAGTTTCGGGGAGGTGGGGGGTTGGGGGGGGGGTTGTTCCTGATGATAAAACTGAAATTATAGTTTGAGTATATGCAAATCCAAGATGGCGGATCCATTATTATTAAATTTTTAGTATAATTGAATGTAAAAATTGCTACTTGGAGATTTTTGGAATCAATGATAATGAATCTCCAATCAAAGTTCGTAACTTTTTAAGTCAAAAAGAATGTTTCTAATATGACGAATTTATCAATAGACTACGTTCTTTTACCATTTTTTATAAAATTTTTATGAAAAAGTATAAAATAAATTTATTTGTTCCAAAAGTAGATCCGCCACATTGCTACGCCATCTTGCATTTGCCGATTTTGAATCTCCAAATCAAATTCGTAATCTGCGAACGGAAAAATCCCTGGATAATAATTTTGATAAATAATAATTATTTTATCCCGATAATAGGTCCACCATATTGATCCGCAATCTTAGGTTTCTAGATTTACAAATTTTTGACTCCATGTTACTGATCAGCGACCCTAATAAACCAATAGAAATATATTTTAGTGATTCTAAATATAACATTAATTCCAATGTTTTTCTTAAAAAACTACCATTGTTTGCACTTCTTATGTATAAAATATTGCACTTCTTAGATATGTTCAAATGTATAATTTTATATTGATGTACTGTCCATTGACATCTTACACATCTAAAAAAGCAAAAAACCCCATGAAAAACTTTAATTTTATGCCGTATATGCATTACTTACAAGGCGAGTACTTGACCTCCGGGAAACGAATCTTATCCTAACTTTGGTATGTCTTTTATAATATAAAAATTTGAAGAAAGCCAAGTTATCTCTTGCCAATGGCCACTTTTACGGGAGTTATTCGACATCTAATAATAATATCAGTAAAAATGACTTCCAAGTTGATCGCTTACAACTCGAAAACAAATAAAAAATAGGTACTCAAACCAAAAATAGAAGAAAATTGAGTTCAAGTAGATATGGTTTGAAAAAAGCTCAAATTACTTAATTTGGAGCAAAGTTATGAAGAAAATAAGAGATTAATGATTATTAGGCCAAAAGAAACAATCAATTTTTCACATTAAATTTTGGTTAAAATTTCTTCAATTTCTTATTTTCCTCATAACTTTGCTCCAAATTAAGTAATTTGAGCTTCTTTTTACAAACCATATCTACTTGAGCTCGCTTTCTTCTGGTTCTTGGTTTAAGTACCTATCTTTACTTGTTTTCGAGTTATAAGCGATCAATTTCGAAGTAATTTTCACTAATATTATTATTAGATGTCGAATAACTTCCGTAAAATTGGACATTGGCAAGAGATAACTTGGCTTTCTTCACATTTTTATATTATAAAAGAAATACCAAAGTTAGGATAAGATTCGTTTCCCGGAGGTCAAGTACTCCCCTTGTTAGTGCTGCGCCACAAAGGGTTAATACATAATGAATTTTTCTGACATATCGCTAGTACTCTGTAATTAAAAAAAAGATCAGAATAATGTTTTTCCTCTTAAACAATATTTATAGTATTCAAATAATTATAATTATCTGTATATGTTATTACGTATAAAAACGTAATTATTTACAACTTCGAAAGTAAAAACACCTCTGAATACAATAAGTTTATTAAATAAATTAATTTAAACTTCCATAAAATAAAAAAATCAAATTTGGGTTATTTGCATTTAATTAAACTTTATACTGTTAAAGCTTCAAAATTGTTCAGAAATTAAGTAAAAATAATAATATTTTATATTAGTATTACACTTAATATTGATTGCAATTTTTCAGTATATGAATAGTTAATAATAAAAAGTTTTATTTAACTATTATTTTCTTTAATTCTTAATAAATGTTACTTTTTAAGAAATATTAATGTGAACTAATAAATTCAGATATTAAACTTATAGCTTATAATTATATATTATAGCTATATTATTACTTGAAATAATAAAAATTAATTTCTTCATTTAACATTGTGACGGGCATAACCATATATATAGATGTATGGTTAGGCTCCAGTCACATAGCGTAATAGCTCAAGCGATGTAGTGTAAGTAGCGAGTGTAAGCGCGCCACGCAAGAGGTCCGGGTTCAAGCCCGACTCTCGGAAGATTTTTTTAATTATTTAAATGAATTTATTTAAATAATTAATAAATCAAAATTAATAAAATTTATAATTTTATTTAAAGATTTTTTATTTTGCAAAATATACATATTCTTAAATTGAAATACGACTAAAATTGACTAAGTTGCAAATTTGTTTATAGTTAATATTAATAAAATTTGAAATTATACATTATATATACAGGGTGATCCGGAAACATAGGTAACATATATATATTCCGATTCAGAAAATTAATTCGTGTATAACCCCGTCGGAATTTTAAAAAATATTAATTAGGCGAGGCGTAATTAATTTTTGAAATGGCCAATCAGAGGCCGGATTAGGGAAGAAAGGTGAGCGGCGTTGCCGCGCGAGACTAATGCAACAGGTCAACGAGCGAAGCGGCCGAGACACCTGAACATAGCTAATGCGTATAGCAGAAGCGAAGATCGCGAAAGCGAATGAATCGCAAAATATATTTTACGAGATTGATTGTATGAATAAAATGTACAATCAAGGAAATGATTTTTATTTAAGTTTGAATTGGACCGCAGACTAATAAATTCATTACTACTATTATTAATTTACTTACTAAATCTATAATACGCGTGCGTTATTGAGATTATTACAGTTTTAATCTCATCGTATTTACATTAATTTATTGAAACCTTTATGACGAATTTTAAGACAATAAAATTTTGAATTGAATTAAGTTTTGTGTACAATATAGCCAATAAATACGTTTACCATAAAGCTATATCGCTACATATTGGAAATATATTAATTAATTTTGCAAGTATATTGGCAATAATATTGCTAGGTAAATAATTTCTAGTCCGTGTAAAATGAAATTTAGCTCAAGCCTCAATTCTCCGTTTAAAAAACATAATGCTACCGCGAGCGCTCTCCGATGTTCGCGCACATCAAATTTTGTGTTCGCGGAGTAAGCCCGCTGCGGGCGCTCTCCGACGTTCGCGCTCATCAAATTTTGTACTCGCGGAGTAAGCCCGTCGCGGACGCTCTCCGACATCCGCACTGCAAGAGCAAACGTGCTCGAAAAAAGTTACTTCGTTAAAATTACAATTCATTGTGTTTTAGACTTAATAAATATTTTGGAAAACTCGTTCCAAATGTTTAGGATAATAATTGCAATAGTCTGGGAATCATCTAGCTATAGTATATCTATAATATGTTTACGTTTACCAAATATTTTTAAACTGATTTTTTATAATATATTAGTATATGCTGAACAAATCGATATCATTAAAATTAATTGGATCATATCTTTACTAAAAATCGGTATTATGAGAAATCGTGGATTTATGTCACGCATCTTAATAATTATTCGGATGACCAAAGACAGACGTTCATTCACGTTTTCATCCACTTGAGGTAATAAAAGATCATCGATTCGTCGGTAGTACTGACAATTTGGAAGACACGAAACATATTGGCGATATATTGATAATACTTTGGCAATATGTTGGCAACATATTGGCAATATATTGGCAACATATTGGCAATACTTTGGCAACATATTGGCAATATATTGACAATATATTGGCAACATATTGGCAACATATTGGCAACATATTGGCAATACTTTGGCAACATATTGGCAATATATTGACAATACTTTGATAACATATTGGCAATATATTGGCAATACTTTGGCAACACATTGGCAATATATTGACAATACTTTGACAACATATTGGCAATATATTGACAATACTTTGGCAACATATTGGCAATATATTGATAATACAAATAATAAATACCCGCGTAAAAAAATAAAATTTATATGAACTTTATATAAACTTTAGGTTTGGCTAAACTTGATATGGGGTTAGCCAACGAGACTGAGCCGAACTTGTGCAATTGACTGTTCAAGTTTGGCGAAAGTATGTCAAATGTTCAGCTGAAATTCATATAAAGTTTTTATAAAGTTTTTTACAATTACTGACAAATAAAATATAGTTTATACTAAGTTTAGCTGAACTCAATATTAACGTGATAGCAGTTCAGGTTTATAAAGTCATATAATGTTGATATCAACATACCCAAAGAAAAATTTTAAAAATCTGCTTTAACTGACATCAGTAAGAATACATCGGTTAGAAAAACGGAGATATATTCCAAAAAATTCGAATCCGTCACTGAAAAGTGTTGTCCATTTCCTTAGTTTGAAGACATAACCTGAAAGAAGAAATTTAAAAAACCACAATGTATCTATTTTCACCATTTTTCTAACCGATGTATTCTTACTGATGTCTATTAAAGAAGATTTTAAAAATTTTTCTTTGGGTATGTTGATATCAACATTATATGACTTTATAAACCTGAACTTGCTGTCACGTTAATATTGAGTTCAGCTAAACTTAGTATAAACTATATTTTATTTGTCAGTAATTGTAAAAAAACTTTATAAAAAATTTATATGAATTTCAGCTGAACATTTGACATACTTTCGCCAAACTTGAACAGTCAATTGCACAAGTTCGGCTCAGTCTCGTTGGCTAACCCCATATCAAGTTTAGCCAAACCTAAAGTTTATATAAAGTTCATATAAACTTTAATTTTTTTACTCGGGTACTTAACGAAATACACTTTTAACTGCAAGATTTAAGCCATACTTAAAGCCATACTTTCACAAACATTTCATACAGCCATACAATTAGCCATACTAAAAGATCAACTTTTCATTCCTTGTAACTACCCTCTGTATTGGTTGGTACGAAAAGCCAACTTAAGAAAAATCAACAAAGGACAGATATTTTAGATAAGAAAATAACATGAAAATGTCTATTTCTCGATAAAAAAGCAAATTTCATTCCTTATTACTACCCTCCTGTATTTATGTGGTTGATGAAACTTCTCACACAGATTGTGCTACTAATGCAAGAACGAGAAAACAATTTAAAGCAATCAACAAAGACAGATATTTTAGAATAACAAAATAACTCGTTGATTTTTCTTATGTCGGTTTTTATTACCAACCAATACAGAGGGTAGTTACAAGGAATGAAAAGTTGATCTTTTAGTATGGCTAATGTACGACTGTATGTGTGTCTGAAAGTGTTTGCGCAAGTATGGCTTAAAGTCTGGCTTAAATCTTGCAGTTAAAAGTGTATTTCGTTAAGTATTTATTATTTGTATTATCAATATATTGCCAATATGTTGCCAAAGTATTGCCAATATGTTGCCAATATATTGCCAATATGTTGCCAACATATTGCCAAAGTATTATCAATATATCGCCAATATGTTTCGTGTCTTCCAAATTGTCAGTACTACCGACGAATCGATGATCTTTTATTACCTCAAGTGGATGAAAACGTGAATGAACGTCTGTCTTTGGTCATCCGAATAATTATTAAGATGCGTGACATAAATCCACGATTTCTCATAATACCGATTTTTAGTAAAGATATGATCCAATTAATTTTAATGATATCGATTTGTTCAGCATATACTAATATATTATAAAAAATCAGTTTAAAAATATTGGTAAACGTAAACATATTATAGATATACTATAGCTAGATGATTCCCAGACTATTGCAATTATTATCCTAAACATTTGGAACGAGTTTTCCAAAATATTTATTAAGTCTAAAACACAATGAATTGTAATTTTAACGAAGTAACTTTTTTCGAGCACGTTTGCTCTTGCAGTGCGGACGTCGGAGAGCGTCCGCGACGGGCTTACTCCGCGAGTACAAAATTTGATGAGCGCGAACGTCGGAGAGCGCCCGCAGCGGGCTTACTCCGCGAACACAAAATTTGATGTGCGCGAACATCGGAGAGCGCTCGCGGTAGCATTATGTTTTTTAAACGGAGAATTGAGGCTTGAGCTAAATTTCATTTTACACGGACTAGAAATTATTTACCTAGCAATATTATTGCCAATATACTTGCAAAATTAATTAATATATTTCCAATATGTAGCGATATAGCTTTATGGTAAACGTATTTATTGGCTATATTGTACACAAAACTTAATTCAATTCAAAATTTATTGTCTTAAAATTCGTCATAAAGGTTTCAATAAATTAATGTAAATACGATGAGATTAAAAACTGTAATAATCTCATATTTATAACGCACGCGTATTATAGATTTAGTAAGTAAATTAATAATAGTAGTAATGAATTTATTAGTCTGCGGTCCAATTCAAACTTAAATAAAAATCATTTCCTTGATTGTACATTTTATTCATACAATCAATCTCGTAAAATATATTTTGCGATTCATTCGCTTTCGCGATCTTCGCTTCTGCTATACGCATTAGCTATGTTCAGGTGTCTCGGCCGCTTCGCTCGTTGACCTGTTGCATTAGTCTCGCGCGGCAACGCCGCTCACCTTTCTTCCCTAATCCGGCCTCTGATTGGCCCATTTCAAAAATTAATTACGCCTCGCCTAATTAATATTTTTTAAAAATTCCGACGGGGTTATACACGAATTAATTTTCTGAATCGGAATATATATATATGTTACCTATGTTTCTGGATCACCCTGTATATATATATAAAAAATATATGTAAGAAAAGTGATAAAAAATAAATAAGTATTTGAACAATAAATTAAAGTAAAATGAATTAAAATTAAAATTAAGATTGTTTTTCACGTTTGTTAATTATTATATTAAGAGGACGTCGAAGCTAGCATTTTTACCATCAGAGTAACTCTACCTAATGGCACATATTCGCATTCAGTTTCACACTATTCTTCGTTATTTGCTGCTAGATTTCAATGAAATTTGCACAGGATATATAAAATGATGCAGAGAATTGGGCTGTGCATCGAAAAGCGGCGAAAATTGAAAGAAAAACCTTTCTGATTAGTCTAAAACTGCTAACCCCAACATCGATGCACCCATACAGCGCCACCTCTTGGGGAATATCCTTACTACATACGTATAACGTAAGCGGTTGGGGTTAGCAGTTTTAGACTAATCAGAAAGGTTTTTCTTTCAATTTTCGCCGCTTTTCGATGCACAGCCCAATTCTCTGTATCACTTTATATATCCTGTGCAAATTTCATTGAAATCTAGCGGCAAATAACGAAGAATAGTGTGAAACTGATTGCGAATATGTGCCATTAGGTAGAGTTCATCAGTTTTAGACTAATCAGAAAGGTTTTTCTTTCAATTTTCGCCGCTTTTCGATGCACAGCCCAATTCTCTGCATCATTTTATATATCCTGTGCAAATTTCATTGAAATCTAGCGGCAAATAACGAAGAATAGTGTGAAACTGATTGCGAATATGTGCCATTAGGTAGAGTTACTCTGATGGTAAAAATGCTAGCTTCGACGTCCTCTTAATATAAGATTCAGATTTTGAAAACTAATGAAAATCAATATAAAGACAGAAAGGTTGACGACCCTGTGCCAGAATCATATGAAACAACAAAGAGGATAATGAGAAGAGAGGGAAGCCGAAATCTCCAGCTGTAGGTGTGAAGAAGGTGGGAGAGCAGTCCCCACCTCTAACCAAAGGTACAAAACCGGCCGTCTCGCTGTCGAATTCAGCATTCGCCTCGAGCTGTAAGGCGAGGAAGGAGGCACCCTCCTCGCCACTTCTAGAAATAAATGAATATTGCTAGTTAAATTTTGTGAGTTTGATTAAACAGCTAGAGGTGTAATCTTCATTTGAAGGTACTTGGATAAGATGGAATGCTGGAATCATTCCAATCTTTACCCAAGTCCTTTTATCCTTTAAAGCCAATTCCTTAGAATACATTCGGACGAAAAGGAGCGCTAGATTCGCTTTTTCTTCTACCCGAATTATTCAAATTTTCCTTTTCTCCATAGAAAAATACTCAGATGATGTGGAATACTGGATTTATTCCAACATCTACCTGATTTTTTCAAATAATACATTCACCAAAAAGTTTATTGGGCGAGGTCGAACGCTGGATTCGTTCAAACCTCTATCCAACCTCTTATTCCATTAAAATATCATGAAATCGTTCTGGGATGAGAAGAAACACTGGATTTGTTTCTAATCTACCCCAGACGTTTTCACTTCATACATTTATTACGGTCCTGCTAAAAATAAATGTATTTTTATGTAAGGGATAAAAATAAGCTCGTTACAACATATTTAAAAGTTTAGTGTATTCAAACATTATTAAAACGTTGTTGTATAATTTATTGTAACTTAGATATAGGGAATTGTTAATTGTTAAATAATGTTTGCTGAGCGAAGAAAATATTATCCTTTATTGCCAGCAGATTTAGAAGAGCTAGGCCAGCTCATTAATGAAACGTATCGCCCTATGCAACAAATTTATAAAGGGTGTGTAACTGGGGATGATGGATCTAGAGCAATTATTTTTATCCATGGAAATGATGCAAGCGCTTGCTGAGTGCTCGCAGTTGTTCTGCGATGTGATTCTACAAACAGATTGTTACGTCCTAGGGTAGACAACGTAGAAAAATAAAAAGGTCTGAATTTAAATTAAAAATACAAGTTCCTCCTTTTAGTACGCGTATAGCGTCAAGGATGGGTGGCAATTTTCCTCGGTATAGCACAGGTGATAGACCCTTCCGAAATCTACGTGCATCGGTAAGCCCGAGGTGCAACAGTGAGCGAAGACGAGGTAAGGAAAACAACCAACCTTATTGGGCGGGAGATCTACGGCTGACCGGTGGCTGCAACTGCTCGGCTGTCTCTCTCGCTCTCGTTGAGCTTCGATGCAAGACTCCCTTACAATAGAAATGCGTCATATACTAGTTGAGATTTAAAAGGGATAGGAAAATGTCTGTTGTTTAAAGATTTAAAGAGACGGAACAAATCACTTTTGATTTTCTTGCTTTATTTCGCGTTAAATTTTGGATACAGG
Organism: Theocolax elegans; assembly: GCA_026168455.1. Taxonomy (NCBI): domain Eukaryota; kingdom Metazoa; phylum Arthropoda; class Insecta; order Hymenoptera; family Cerocephalidae; genus Theocolax; species Theocolax elegans. Next base: position 45,834,668 of record CM047430.1, read on the forward strand.
ATTTACCTTATTCGAGAAAAGACTAAAGAGCAAGAGCACCCCCTTTTTTTTTTTTTTTTTTTTAAACTAGATATTAAAATTATTGCTATATAAATTTGTATATATAAATATTATTGTATTTATATTTTTTTTTATTTTTCTTTCATTTTTGTGCACTTATTCTAGTAAATCCAAAAGAGGAAAAAGGAGAGAGAAAAAAAAAATAAACATGAGGAAGGAAAGGCTAAAAGTAAGGAAGAAATCATTCATTTTGTTAATATTCTTGTCCAGCTATCCTTCTTTGTCTTCTTCAATTCAATCCTTGGTATCTGGGGATGTCGAATCGGCCAATGAATTCACATCGCGGGCAATAATGCCGCGTATTTTTCACCCTTAAACCACATTTTACTGACGACTCGAATTCTACGTCTATGTCCCAGTTGTCGTTGCTCATCTTGGTGTGTGAGGGTTGACGTGTGGCCGTGTTGTTGCTACAAGTAAGAATAGATTGTCAAGCGTGGAACCCCCCTATTTATAGGCTAGTACTGTTGGATTTTATGTTTTCTCCGCCCCAGTGACTTAATTATGATTCAGGGAAAACCCTGCATTAGATAAAAAGAAATAGATAAAATCAAGGTTTTTTTATAATCTATATCCTATTCATATACATATATTTACTTATTGCGCAAGTTCAAAAGTTATTATAGTTATTATAGAAAGTTATAATTTATTTATAAACAAACATTTATATTTAAATGATAAGCAAGCATACTGTTCACAATATATATTTTTTGATTATAATAAGTAATTGTTAATTATAAGTGATTTTTAAGTGCCTTAAACATTGTTACTTGGTTCAGTTTTCTCGGATAAAACTGGCATGTTCGGAGGTGGTTCTAGTTCATACGTCTTGGGTAGTGTTCTCGGAGTTGCATATACGTGTTCTCGAGGAAAGAAATTCCATTGTAATGACGGATCAACTGGTCGCATTGGGGCGTATTCTACTTTGTCTTTTATTAATTTCATAATACATTTTTGAAAAATATATCGACAGAGTAATAAGCATCCGGCAAAAAACATTAGTGTAATAACCAATCCATGTAAGTAAGCATCAGTTATTTGATTTTCAATTTTAACATTAATAGTTTTATCCGGTTTTAAATCGCTCGGAAGGTTTTTCCCTGCTCCGATCAACTGCAATGGTGGTAAATAATACGTGTCCTTTTCTCTCACCAGCAGCTCTGAAGCGTAGTAGATGTTATCGTGAACCTTAAAGTGGCAGCCCGCTGAGAGGGAAATCGTTCCTGCTTGTTGAAAGGTGTATGTCTCCTCGAATCCTGGGCAAAATACATTTACGAGTGTAGGCTTTGCGACTGAGTAAACATAGTGTCTTGGATGAGCAGTTTTAATGATGTATAAGTTCTTTTGCCTTTCATAAATTATGCGAAACTCAGTACTGGTTCTTCACCATCAATTGTCTGCTTTAGCACAGCTCCTAGGCCAGTTTTGCTCATGTCGGTTAGTATAGCAAACTGATGCTCGAATGACGGTCGATTTGAAACAGAAGCAGAGGCGTTTAATGCTTTGATCTGTGCGAAGGTGAATTACTGCTCATCTCCCCACGTAAACTTCTCGTTTTTCTTACTTAAACGTGTTAATGGCTCCGCTATCGTAGCGAAATCTTCTAAGAATTTTACATTATTATTTTTGGTACAGTTTGCGATAATTTGTTATTACAAGTCCTCTTGCTAATGATTGGGGTAGTAGGAACCTGGTCTACTCGCTCCTCTTATACGCATTCCTGTCGTCCCGCTTGTTGTTACGGTTACGGTTTCGCGCAAATTTTGTTGTTGACGCAGGCGATTTGTTACCATTATCCTTTAAAAAAATAGAAAAGCAGAATATAGAAATATAAGGGATAAAATTTATTAAATAGTTATCGTAATGTGAGGTGCAGATGGTAGCGAGTCACAAAGAAAGAAAAGCACACAGACAATGATTATGTATAATGTGTATATTTCACTTGGATTATAATTAGCAAGTATGTACAAGGAGGTCTTGTCGGCATGACGCGCCGTAGTGAACTGAACCGCTGGAACATTTTTATCGCGATCACAGTGTTGCCATTCTCACTTTCAATTAGTATATATGAAAATATAAAGTGTCATATTCCAATATTCTCGCTCACTAAATATTTTCTATTAAGCATTCGATAAACCTATTAAGGTACATAGTTTTTTCAACCTATCGCGAGTTAATGCCTTTGTAAAAATGTCCGCGAGTTGAAGTTCGCTTGGAATATATGTTACATTGATTTCACCGTTTTCATATTTATCGCATAAATTGAAATTGTATTTCTATGTGCTTTGTACGACGGTGAAACACAGGGTTCTTAATTAGTTGAATCATGCTTTGGTTATCAATG
>CM047430.1:45837171-45897173 GCA_026168455.1 Theocolax elegans
AATATCTCTGAATTATTTGTCTGTAAAATGTTAGTTTAATATATTAGAACATATTACAATATGTACATTGAAACAATTTTTATACTCTCAATTTTGCTCGTACTTTTTGCTTTTATATAAGTTTTTATAATCATTTGAAATTAACGGGATGTCAGACCCAAATTGCAGGGATTTACACTTTTGAACATAAAAACCATATTTAAAATATATAATTAAAAATCTGTAAAAATTCATACGGATAGTTTAAAACAAAAGTGAGGGCATGGCGTTTTCATTTTTGAAGAAAAAATAATTTTAATAATAATAATTGAATACATAATTTTTAGTTGGTAATTATTAGTCAAAAAAAGGATAAACTTTCAACGCAAACATCATAACTAAGTTATCAATTTGAAAATCCGGAAAAATTTGGGTACATTATTTATATATCACTCCTGAGGGTATGGCGTTCAGGATTTTTCCAAAAATTCATTCTTTTGTTTATAAAAAAATATAAGCAATGACCATTGTCCGAGCTCAGCATCCTCTTAAGAATTACAAAATTATTTTTACCTTAAAGAATAAATATTAATTTAATAATTACAAAAACTGTTCTTTATTCAGGTGAATATGGCAGTGGGACGGCCTTACGATTTCCAACCGATTTTAAGACTGTAGAAGAGTTTGTCGATCATTCATTTGAACCAGATTATAATCTTCTATCAAACTTAGGAGACGATTTAAAGCAACATTATTGGAAACTGTACACGGACGCCAAGCATAAATTGTACGAAGTTTCTTCTACGATGAATACTGTTCTCAGTGACTATCATGGTAAGGATTGCCATCTAATGCTTTCAAAAACGAAACTGAAGTTAGCATGTATAAAATCCTCAAATTTCTTGTTTACTTACAGATTTACTATGTGATAATATTAAAGTATCCATGACTTTTGAAGAGCTCAATAAAATGAAGGACCAACCTCTATTTACAGAACAATCAGAGTAAGTTTTATTTTATTAACAAGGAGAGTCTCAGATGCAGGAAACGTATCTTATCCAAATTCTAGGATATTTTTTCTACAAAAGAAATATTAAGAATACCGAAGTTATGTTTGTCCCATGGTTCGTTTTACGCAAGTTCTGGGCAATTGAAGCAAATTTTGTAAAAAAAATAAGAAATTGATACAATTTTAACCAAAACTTTGTAGTAATACTTTATTGATTTTTTTATCCAAAATTTCTTCAATTTCTTATTTTTCTATAACTTTGAGGCAAATTAACCGATTTGAGCTTCTTGTTTTTAAAATCGTATCTACTTGATCTCAGCTTTCTTGTGGTTTTTGGTTTGAGTGTCTATATCCATTTGTTTCCGAATTATAAGCGAATAAATTGCAAGTCATTTTTCTACAAAACTTGCTTTAATTGCCCATAACTTGCATAAAACGAAGTATGGGACAAAAATAACTCCGATTTTTTTCATATTTTCATATTAGAAAACAAAGTCTAAAATTTGGATAAGAACCGTTTCCCGCGTCTGAGACACTCTCCTTGTAAGTATTAAATAGTAGTACTTAAATACAAGCATCTGAATGTTATTATTATAACGATTACAGAAATTCGGTTTCATATGCTACATAAATATATACGGAGGTAATTTACTTACTTTTAGCGGCTGTGACTTAAATAATTAATTATTATTTAAATTATAAAAAAAAACGATTATCGAGTCTTAAGGGGAGGCCAAAGTCCAGCCTCCCTTTTCGCTGCCCGACCTACTTTGTATTTCTCATTTTTGGAAAAAATGAAAACACCAATTGATATCTGTTTTGCACAGACCGAAAGATAATTGTGTTCGCCACACCGCTCTGCTATTTATTTTGAGGAAAATTATAATAATATAAAGTCTTTGTATTTCGCATTTTCAGAAGAAACTATTTACTTAATCGACACAATCTTGAAACGAAAAGATTAATTGCACCGAGCACTACACTGCTCTGCTATCAGTTTTTTACCTTAATCGAATTTATAAAAGTTATGCATTAAACAAAATGCGTGAATTTTGCTTTGGCCTCCCCTTAGGCTTTATTTTATTATAATATCTTTTAACAATTCCAATTCCCGCGAAATATTAAATAAATAAATATTTTTAATCAATTCTTTTAGATCTGAACTTCAACCTGGCAGAAGTGTTAATAATAGTCCCATTTTAAGTAGACCACGTGCTTTAAGAGTGAAACATTACATAATGAATAAAAATTCAACAGGTGCGAAAAAAGTAAAAACTAAAGAAGATGATCTTGACGAGACATATTTCTTGCAAGCTGATGTAATTGATAATACAATAAAATCCGAAAGTACTTCTTTATAATTGTGATATCTAAATTTTAATAATTAAGTTTTTATTGAAGTATAGTATTCTTAATATTTCAATAAAATAAAATATTTAATTGATCATGTGGTAATAATAAAGTAAATTTGATTTCTAATAATTCTTTTCATCAACCTTCATAGTCATTTATAAATTAGTTTTATACATTCTAAATTCCTTAGTATGAAAAATCACTCACAGGCAAAACTGAGTGACTCTTGGCTTCGAGTCACTTAGTTTTGCCCGAATCGAGTAACTTTTCACCCTTACGAATTCAGAGAGTAGTTAATTATGGAAGCACTTAATCATTTGAACCTAGATGTAGGTTGTAAAAACATAATGCGATAATGAAATCTAACTTCATAGCCGCATGTTTCTTCTATCTACATATTTTTGTAACTAAAAGTTAGACATGTTAGACTTAAAAGATGGTCATTTCTGTATATTTATTTATTTATTTATAAATAAAAGAATTAATTTTTGAAAAAATCCTTTCCTTCAAACCCTTAGGCATGTTTTAACAATATATCCAAATTTTTCAAATTTTTAAATCGATAATTTAATTAGGATGCTTGGGTTGAAATATTATGCCATTTTTGACAAATAATTACCGACCAAAAATTGTTTTTACACTACTGTAATCTAAAAATCGAAACTTCTTCGCTTCTTTTCGGTATCTCAAGGTGTAAACTACAGTTCATAACTGGTACACCTTCGGCTCGGGTCGAAAACTTCTCGTTTCATAAATAAAGCCTTTCCGTGCCCGTTCAGAAATCTACTAATTCATTAGTTGCAAAAATTATTTTTTCTTAAAAAATCAATCCTTCAGGCCCTCTAATATGTTTTCAGCTATCCTTATGGATTTTTTTCAGATTTCTTATTAAATATTTTCGATATAATTTTCGGGTTCAAAAGTGTAGATCCCTGAAACTTGGGTCCAACATCCCCTTAATACATAGATGCGAAGGTATTTAATAAAATGGAGAGCGATTTTCCAAACTCATCTACATATTAGAGTATTTTTGTCCCTTATATAAAAAATGATTTTCGAGGTCGATAAGGTAAGGAGGATAAAACTTGGTTTTGGCACCCTTCTCGTGTTACAACAAGCTCACCTATTAAATTTAAAGCATTTAAAAATAGGCCTTTATGAGATATTAAAAAAAAGTTCGAAAAATCGATTAATTCGCTATTTTCGGCCCATTTTACCCCCGAGGAGCACCCGTAATATTCGTTCCGGATAAAAATAATTATAGGGCACCCTTCTTGCGTTTTAACCAGCTTACCTATTTAATTTGAAGCGTCTAAAAATATGCCTTTATGAGATATAAAAAAAAGTACGAAAAATCGATTAATTCGTTATTTTTGGCCATTTTACTCCTGGGGAGCATCCTTAATATTCGTTCCGGATAAAAATAATTATAGGGCACCCTTCTTGCGTTTTAACCAGCTTACCTATTTAATTTGAAGCGTCTAAAAATATGCCTTTATGAGATATAAAAAAAAGTACGAAAAATCGATTAATTCGTTATTTTTGGCCATTTTACTCCTGGGGAGCATCCTTAATATTCGTTCCGGATAAAAATAATGATTGGGCACCGTTCTTGCGTTTTAACAAGCTTACCTATTTAATTTGAAGCGTGTAAAAATATGACTTTAAGAGATATTAAAAAAAAGTTCGAAAAATCGATTATTTCGCTATTTTCGGCCCACTTTACCCCAGGGGAGCACCCTTAATATTCGTTCCGGATAAAAATAACTATAGGGCACCCTTCTTGGGTTTCACCAAGCTTACTTATTTAATTTGAAGCGTCTAAAAATAGGCCTTTATGAGATATTAAAAAAAAGTTCGAAAAATCGATTAATTCGTTATTTTTGGCCCATTTTACCCCTGGAGAGCACCCTTAATATTCGTTCCGGATAAAAATAAAGATTGGGCACCGTTCTTGCGTTTTAACAAGCTTACCTATTTAATTTGAAGCGTCTAAAAATATGCCTTTATGAGATATTAAAAAAAAAGTTCGAAAAATCGATTAATTCGCTATTTTCGGCCCATTTTACCCCCGGGGAGCAACCTTAATATTCGTTCCGGATAAAAATAATGATTGGGCACCCTTCTTGCGTTTCAACAAGCTTACCTATTAAATTTGAAGCATTTAAAAATATGCCTTTATGAGATATTAAAAAAAAGTTCGAAAAATCGATTATTTCGCTATTTTCGGCCCACTTTACCCCAGGGGAGCACCCTTAATATTCGTTCCCGATAAAAATAACTATAGGGCACCCTTCTTGGGTTTCACCAAGCTTACTTATTTAATTTGAAGCGTCTAAAAATATGCCTTTATGAGATATTAAAAAAAAAGTTCGAAAAATCGATTAATTCGCTATTTTCGACCCATTTTACCCCCGGGGAGCAACCTTAATATTCGTTCCGGATAAAAATAATGATTGGGCATTGTTCTTGTATTACAACAAGCTTACCTATTTAATTTGAAGCGTTTAAAAACATGCCTTTATGAGATATTAAACAAAATTTCGAAAAATCGATTAATTCGCTATTTTCGGCCCATTTTACCCCCGGGGAGCACCATTAATATTCGTTCCGGATAAAAATAACTATAGGGCACCATTCTTGCGTTTTAACCAGCTTACCTATTTAATTTGAAGCGTTTAAAAATATGCCTTTATGAGATATTAAACAAAATTTCGAAAAATCGATTAATTCGCTATTTTCGGCCCATTTTACCCCCGGGGAGCACCCTTAATATTCGTTCTGGATAAAAATAACTATAGGGCACCCTTCTTTTATTACAACAAGCTTACCTATTTAATTTGAAGGGTTTAAAAATAAGCCTTTATGAGATATTAAAAAAAGTTCGAAAAATCGATTATTTCGCTATTTTCTGCTCATTTTACCCCCGAGGAGCACCCTTAATAATCGTCCCGGATAAAAATAACTATAGGGCACTCTTCTTGCGTTTCAACAAGCTTACCTATTAAATTTTAAGCATTTAAATATATGCCTTTATGAGATATTAAAAAAAAAGTTCGAAAAATCGATTAATTCGCTATTTTCGGCCCATTTTACCCCCGGGGAGCAACCTTAATATTCGTTCCGGATAAAAATAATGATTGGGCACCCTTCTTGCGTTTCAACAAGCTTACCTATTAAATTTGAAGCATTTAAAAATATGCCTTTATGAGATATTAAAAAAAAGTTCGAAAAATCGATTATTTCGCTATTTTCGGCCCACTTTACCCCAGGGGAGCACCCTTAATATTCGTTCCCGATAAAAATAACTATAGGGCACCCTTCTTGGGTTTCACCAAGCTTACTTATTTAATTTGAAGCGTCTAAAAATATGCCTTTATGAGATATTAAAAAAAAAGTTCGAAAAATCGATTAATTCGCTATTTTCGACCCATTTTACCCCCGAGGAGCACCCGTAATATTCGTTCCGGATAAAAATAACTATAGGGCACCCTTCTTGCGTTTTAACCAGCTTACCTATTTAATTTGAAGCGTCTAAAAATATGCCTTTATGAGATATTAAAAAAAAGTACGAAAAATCGATTAATTCGCTATTTTCTGCTCATTTTACCCCCGAGGAGCACCCTTAATAATCGTTTCGGATAAACATAACGATAGGGCACCCTTCTTGCGTTTTAACCAGCTTACCTATTTAATTTGAAGCGTTTAAAAATATGCCTTTATGAGATATTAAACAAAATTTCGAAAAATCGATTAATTCGCTATTTTCGGCCCATTTTACCCCCGGGGAGCACCCTTAATATTCGTTCCGGATAAAAATAAAGATTGGGCACCGTTCTTGCGTTTTAACAAGCTTACCTATTTAATTTGAAGCGTCTAAAAATATGCCTTTATGAGATATTAAAAAAAAAAGTTCGAAAAATCGATTAATTCGCTATTTTCGACCCATTTTACCCCCGGGGAGCAACCTTAATATTCGTTCCGGATAAAAATAATGATTGGGCATTGTTCTTGTATTACAACAAGCTTACCTATTTAATTTGAAGCGTTTAAAAACATGCCTTTATGAGATATTAAACAAAATTTCGAAAAATCGATTAATTCGCTATTTTCGGCCCATTTTACCCCAGGGGAGCACCCTTAATATTCGTTCCGGATAAAAATAACTATAGGGCACCCTTCTTGGGTTTCACCAAGCTTACTTATTTAATTTGAAGCGTCTAAAAATAGGCCTTTATGAGATATTAAAAAAAAGTTCGAAAAATCGATTAATTCGCTATTTTCTGCCCATTTTACCCCCGGGAAGCACCCTTAATATTCGTTCCGGATAAAAATAATGATTGGGCACCGGTCTTGCGTTTTAACAAGCTTACCTATTTAATTTGAAGCGTCTAAAAATATGCCTTTATGAGTTTTTAAAAAAAAAGTTCGAAAAATCGATTAATTCGCTATTTTCGGCCCATTTTACTCCCGGGGAGCAACCTCAATATTCGTTCCGGATAAAAATAATGATTGGGCACCCTTCTTGCGTTTCAACAAGCTTACCTATTAAATTTGAAGCATTTAAAAATATGCCTTTATGAGATATTAAAAAAAAGTTCGAAAAATCGATTATTTCGCTATTTTCGGCCCACTTTACCCCAGGGGAGCACCCTTAATATTCGTTCCGGATAAAAATAACTATAGGGCACCCTTCTTGGGTTTCACCAAGCTTACTTATTTAATTTGAAGCGTCTAAAAATAGGCCTTTATGAGATATTAAAAAAAAGTTCGAAAAATCGATTAATTCGTTATTTTTGGCCCATTTTACCCCTGGGGAGCACCCTTAATATTCGTTCCGGATAAAAATAAAGATTGGGCACCGTTCTTGCGTTTTAACAAGCTTACCTATTTAATTTGAAGCGTCTAAAAATATGCCTTTATGAGATATTAAAAAAAAAGTGCGAAAAATCGATTAATTCGCTATTTTCGGCCCATTTTACCCCCGGGGAGCAACCTTAATATTCGTTCCGGATAAAAATAATGATTGGGCACCCTTCTTGCGTTTCAACAAGCTTACCTATTAAATTTGAAGCATTTAAAAATATGCCTTTATGAGATATTAAAAAAAAGTTCGAAAAATCGATTATTTCGCTATTTTCGGCCCACTTTACCCCAGGGGAGCACCCTTAATATTCGTTCCCGATAAAAATAACTATAGGGCACCCTTCTTGCGTTTTAACCAGCTTACCTATTTAATTTGAAGCGTTTAAAAATATGCCTTTATGAGATATTAAACAAAATTTCGAAAAATCGATTAATTCGCTATTTTCGGCCCATTTTACCCCCGGGGAGCACCCTTAATAATCGTTCCGGATAAACATAACGATAGGGCACCCTTCTTGGGTTTCACCAAGCTTACTTATTTAATTTGAAGCGTCTAAAAATAGGCCTTTATGAGATATTAAAAAAAAGTTCGAAAAATCGATTAATTCGTTATTTTTGGCCCATTTTACCCCTGGGGAGCACCCTTAATATTCGTTCCGGATAAAAATAAAGATTGGGCACCGTTCTTGCGTTTTAACAAGCTTACCTATTTAATTTGAAGCGTCTAAAAATATGCCTTTATGAGATATTAAAAAAAAAGTTCGAAAAATCGATTAATTCGCTATTTTCGGCCCATTTTACCCCCGGGGAGCAACCTTAATATTCGTTCCGGATAAAAATAATGATTGGGCACCCTTCTTGCGTTTCAACAAGCTTACCTATTAAATTTGAAGCATTTAAAAATATGCCTTTATGAGATATTAAAAAAAAGTTCGAAAAATCGATTATTTCGCTATTTTCGGCCCACTTTACCCCAGGGGAGCACCCTTAATATTCGTTCCCGATAAAAATAACTATAGGGCACCCTTCTTGGGTTTCACCAAGCTTACTTATTTAATTTGAAGCGTCTAAAAATATGCCTTTATGAGATATTAAAAAAAAAGTTCGAAAAATCGATTAATTCGCTATTTTCGACCCATTTTACCCCCGGGGAGCAACCTTAATATTCGTTCCGGATAAAAATAATGATTGGGCATTGTTCTTGTATTACAACAAGCTTACCTATTTAATTTGAAGCGTTTAAAAACATGCCTTTATGAGATATTAAACAAAATTTCGAAAAATCGATTATTTCGCTATTTTCGGCCCACTTTACCCCAGGGGAGCACCCTTAATATTCGTTCCGGATAAAAATAACTATAGGGCACCCTTCTTGGGTTTCACCAAGCTTACTTATTTAATTTGAAGCGTCTAAAAATAGGCCTTTATGAGATATTAAAAAAAAGTTCGAAAAATCGATTAATTCGTTATTTTTGGCCCATTTTACCCCTGGGGAGCACCCTTAATATTCGTTCCGGATAAAAATAAAGATTGGGCACCGTTCTTGCGTTTTAACAAGCTTACCTATTTAATTTGAAGCGTCTAAAAATATGCCTTTATGAGATATTAAAAAAAAAGTTCGAAAAATCGATTAATTCGCTATTTTCGGCCCATTTTACCCCCGGGGAGCAACCTTAATATTCGTTCCGGATAAAAATAATGATTGGGCACCCTTCTTGCGTTTCAACAAGCTTACCTATTAAATTTGAAGCATTTAAAAATATGCCTTTATGAGATATTAAAAAAAAGTTCGAAAAATCGATTATTTCGCTATTTTCGGCCCACTTTACCCCAGGGGAGCACCCTTAATATTCGTTCCCGATAAAAATAACTATAGGGCACCCTTCTTGCGTTTTAACCAGCTTACCTATTTAATTTGAAGCGTTTAAAAATATGCCTTTATGAGATATTAAACAAAATTTCGAAAAATCGATTAATTCGCTATTTTCGGCCCATTTTACCCCCGGGGAGCACCCTTAATAATCGTTCCGGATAAACATAACGATAGGGCACCCTTCTTGGGTTTCACCAAGCTTACTTATTTAATTTGAAGCGTCTAAAAATAGGCCTTTATGAGATATTAAAAAAAAGTTCGAAAAATCGATTAATTCGTTATTTTTGGCCCATTTTACCCCTGGGGAGCACCCTTAATATTCGTTCCGGATAAAAATAAAGATTGGGCACCGTTCTTGCGTTTTAACAAGCTTACCTATTTAATTTGAAGCGTCTAAAAATATGCCTTTATGAGATATTAAAAAAAAAGTTCGAAAAATCGATTAATTCGCTATTTTCGGCCCATTTTACCCCCGGGGAGCAACCTTAATATTCGTTCCGGATAAAAATAATGATTGGGCACCCTTCTTGCGTTTTAACAAGCTTACCTATTAAATTTGAAGCATTTAAAAATATGCCTTTATGAGATATTAAAAAAAAGTTCGAAAAATCGATTATTTCGCTATTTTCGGCCCACTTTACCCCAGGGGAGCACCCTTAATATTCGTTCCCGATAAAAATAACTATAGGGCACCCTTCTTGCGTTTTAACCAGCTTACCTATTTAATTTGAAGCGTTTAAAAATATGCCTTTATGAGATATTAAACAAAATTTCGAAAAATCGATTAATTCGCTATTTTCGGCCCATTTTACCCCCGGGGAGCACCCTTAATAATCGTTCCGGATAAACATAACGATAGGGCACCCTTCTTGCGTTTTAACCAGCTTACCTATTTAATTTGAAGCGTTTAAAAATATGCCTTTATGAGATATTAAACAAAATTTCGAAAAATCGATTAATTCGCTATTTTCGGCCCATTTTACCCCCGGGGAGCACCCTTAATATTCGTTCCGGATAAAAATAACTATAGGGCACCCTTCTTGCGTTTTAACCAGCTTACCTATTTAATTTGAAGCGTTTAAAAATATGCCTTTATGAGATATTAAACAAAATTTCGAAAAATCGATTAATTCGCTATTTTCGGCCCATTTTACCCCCGGGGAGCACCCTTAATATTCGTTCTGGATAAAAATAACTATAGGGCACCCTTCTTTTATTACAACAAGCTTACCTATTTAATTTGAAGGGTTTAAAAATAAGCCTTTGAGATATTAAAAAAAGTTCGAAAAATGGATTATTTCGCTATTTTCGGCCCATTTTACCCCAGGGGAGCACCCTTAATATTCGTTCCGGATAAAAATAACTCTAGGGCACCCTTCTTGCGTTTCAACAAGCTTACCTATTAATTTTAAAGCATTTAAAAATATCCCTTTATGAGATATTAAAAAAAAGTTCGAAAAATCGATTATCCCAAGTGAAAATAATTTATAAAATTTTTATAAAAATTTTATAAAATACTTTTTATACAATTTTTACAAAAAATTGGCCATATAAAGTTTGTATAAAAATAGTTTTTTATAAAAAGTTTTTAAAAAATGTCTGCTTTATGTATTTATTATTGTACTAATTTATTAATAATTAAAAAAAAAGAATGCTGCGATGATTCAATAGCATTTATTTAATACAAATAAAACATAAATACTTATAAAGGAGCTTAGGTAATAGGTAAGTGCAAGCACAAATGAAATCTTATATTTTTATGATGTTACAGTATTTGTACATTTAATGTGTATATATATATATATATATATATATATATATATATATGTAGTAATTAAATAATTGTATTAAGACTAATATAAATAAAATAACTCAACTTAAACTATTTTTTTTCATAATTGTTGGGTGTAAAACATAAATAATCTTTTACTCGTAGAATCTTGCCTTCAATACTAGCTGCTGGAATTATATGAATGCAGTGTGTTTCTCGATAAGGTAAAATATATGTAGTAAAATTAATACTAACAACGCGACAAATTATCTGTTTTTGTGGTTCATTTATTGAGAGGACTAACTCACGAACTGCAGCAAATAACTGATTATTGGTTGAAATAAAATATAAAATAACACCAAACGAACCTCTATTCCAATATATATAAATATTTTCTCTTGATGTTTGCCGTTTATAAATTTGAGAAGCGAAAGTAATATTGTTAATTTTTATTCTTGCATAAATATTTATATTTTCCTTATTAAATTTATTAAATAAACAAAAATCTTCTACTTCGCGTTGATTTCTTTCACATAACTTATTACTATATGTTCCTCCAAGAGGTACACAACCATCACTTTTATTAGTAGCGTCCTCGGAAAAAAGTTTAGACTTCAATAATCTATACGCAGTAAAAATTTTTAAGGTATTTGCAATTTCCATCTCTATTTTATTTGGTCCATGATTGATTTTTTTTATAAATCCGTTTCCATCTTCGAAGGGGAACGTCGACCAGGCCCATAATGGACCCCACAATCTAACGTGTTCAGCCAAATGAGTTAGTTGATGCATATTAAATGAACAATTTTCAAGACCATATAGATGTTCAATATCGCTTACGAATAAATTTAAAAGATGTTCTGCCAGGTCTATCTCTTTAACATGAATCTGGGTTTTTAAAAGCGTTCGCAAAGCATATATAAACAATAAAAAATGTTGGAAATATTTTTCTGGCAATTTGTTTTTTAGTAAAATTGGAGCGTAAAACAATATAAACGCTCGTATTTCGGAAGCTTTCCAATATTTTATATTTTTAACAAGGTTAATAGGTTTTCTCGTAATAAAATCAGGTACAAAAATTTCACATAATTCCTTATCTAGATCATCGCGTAATATTTTCTTTACATAAAATGGACGATTTTTGTTTTTTGAAGCAAACCATAAGGAAAATAATGATCGGCATCCGAGTAATGCTGCGTGCAAATAATCTGATGGAAATGATTTAGCTACATCAAAATCAGGAATCAATGCTGTAATAGAGGGTCCTTTAACTCCTTTAACATGGTTTACGTTTTGATTTTGGGCTTCAAATGCTTGTAAAATCATTTTTTCTTTGGTTCTACTTGGCATTGGATCGAAACGATAAACGCGATTAAAACCTTTACCTGTAGGACACGTTTCTCCTGGATGTTCACAAGATGAGCAGCCATATTCACCATTGAATTGCATAATATTTTGTGTGGCTGACCTAGCTGGAGCATCTAGAGTTGCTACTGGAGCAATGACAACACTATGTTTCACCTCATTACTTGTTTTATCGAACCAATTAATTCCATTATCTCGGAGATCTTTGAGTGTTTCTATCCAGGGTCGCAAAATTACCATCATTTCTGGTTTTTGGTGTTTACTATAATAAATTGTAGTAACAAACTGAAAATTTCTACGATGTTTAGGATGAATATTTAAAATTTGTATTTGTACAAGCCATACTTGGCCATTAGAGCTATTAGAAACGGGTAAACCATCGGTATTCCATAGTAAGCAAAGGTCGTAATCACCAGTTATTGTTTTCAATTTTAATTCTTTATATCGTCCAGCTGAAATAGTGTCGCATATATAATCAGAATTTGTATTTTGCATATTTTTATATTCGTCTATTAACTGCTTCAAATTTCTTGTTTCAAAGGCATTTATTAGTAAAGATTTTAAATTATATTCAATAAATATGCCATTTACTTCAGTACTGCTGCAAGCCTCGCATATAATCACTCTTGGTTTTTTATCCCAACGTCCTAGGTTACTTGAACATACTTCACAAAATCGGTATTTTTTAATTTCCTGATAATTATAAGGCACACATTTGTCCAATAGTTGTAATAAATAATATTTTGTCTTAGGTAGATTATTCGGTTTTGGAAGTAAATGATCTAGAAGCTTTAATAATCCAGTTAATGCAACTTTTGTAAGACAATTCTTCATGTAAAAATCAAGCATTTCAAATACACATTCTCCAACAGTCACTTCTGCTGATTCATACAATGGATTTTCTAAATAATCGTCAATATTACTATTGTCATCTTCCATTACAAACTCTTCAAATCTATCGTAGATCTCATTTTGATATGCTTCTTCAAAATCCAATGTAGAAAAACTAGAGTCTGAACTACTTATTACGCTTACTTGATCTTCTTCTATTCTATTTACTTCTTCCTACGATAATCATAATATGTTATTATAAATAAACTCTTATATATATATATCATTGCGACCAAATATTCATTAATAAATTATTATTGATAAACAAAAATTATAATACATTAAGAGACGTTATATTATTTAATACCAAATTTATTATAAATAATTTATTTTACGATAATTAATAAAAGTTTATTTAAAATTACTTTAATATACTTTTTATGTTATGTAAAAATCAGGTTTTTGGAATCAATTTTTAAATATTTTTTAAAAACGTAATTTTTAATCAAGTGTAATTTTATAAGTTACGAGACGAGAATCTTTTTTCGCAATTGTATCGAACGGTATTTTTGATACGAGTAGAAAGCTCGATTTTATACTTGTAATTTTTATTTAGTGTGTGGAAAGTTGCTAAAATTATGTTAAGTGTTGATAAAATTATTATTTACCTCAAACTCATTTCTCACATTAAGATTCGCATCGTTTTGTACATCATTATCTTCACACAATAAATTATTTTGCCAGCGTCGTAATGTAGAGCGAGGGATGTCAGGAAACTATTTAATTAAATATTGTTAAAGTGTCTACCTTGTATTATGTTTTTTAATTTGAGCACACAATTTTGTCATGAAATAATCAATACTTAAGAATAAAATTATAAAATTATAAAATTATAAAAACTATTAATTAATAATTATTAATTAGAATTAAGAAAATTAATAATATACTAACAAATTAATTTACTATTATTTATTCAACTTTGTATCATAAAATTTCATTCTCTTTTCAATATAAAAAATTAATTCGTATGTACCTCTTTATCGCTTACAGCATACTTTTTATATCTCTTCACTTGAATATTATCCATCTTTCAAAATTGATTAATATCTCCATTCATATACAATTGGAATAATAATAATTTTGTTTTCAAAATACGTGCAGCTATTTAAACTTCTTAGGTGGACAAATCTAAGACTGTTTGAAATTTCAAATTTGACATGTTCGTCAAAAGGTTATGATAAAAAGACAGACAGGTTTGACAATATTCACGTCGTAAAAAACATTGAAAATATCATTAGAATAAGAAAATATCTTAGGCACGTCACAATTAATTTGTATGTTTTATTGGATTTCATAATGGAAGAAATGCAATATTTAATTGAGTGTAAAGATTCATCGTATTGTATTATATACAAACAATCAATTTTATATAATATAAATGAAGAATCTCTATGTGAGGGAACGGAGATAACCTTTCTTTGGCCGGAGAACTCAAGCTCTGCTGTTGAATATTCAGGACGCATTGTTAAGGAGTCTAGTTGAGTATATTAATTTAAGATAATGTCTTATATTTTAATAATAATAATAAAAAACTAAATGTATAAAAAGTTAAAATATTAACAATATAAAATATTTTTAATAATTGAATGATATACATAATCATAAATATAAAATTATTTACATATATATATATATATACTCATTTTTTTCATTGTATTTTATTAGTTGACGAGTCTGAATTGCTTGATTTAATGCAAGAATTAGTAGAAAATAGAAAAAATCCAAAACGGACGCAAGGATCAAATAAATTAAAATATAAGGATAGAGTAATTCAAGATAAAAATTTAGTGGTAAGGTTTTATATACTATTTTAAATTTATTTGTTTTTTATATATCAAAATGTAAATAAAATTTGTAAAACGATCAAATTTTTTTAGAAACGACAAAAAGAGCAATTAAAGAAAAAAGTGAAAAATTTAATGCAAGAGGATATTCTAAAAGAACTTGAACTACAGTTAGAGACACAAATTCCAAGTACTAGTTTAGCAAATCAAAATTTACAAAGTCGCTCAATTAATATTACACCTTGTTCGAGTAAAGGCAACGAAAATATAGTAAATAGTACAAGTGTTATTTTGGAAGAAGTGCAAACAGAAGTAGAGAAAATCACTGATCTAAGCTTAACCTATACTTCGAAGATTCAAGATTCAGTACAACTAATTAGAGAGGTTAGTAATTTATATTCAAGGTTTTTACTAACAAATAAATTAAATTATAAATTCTTTATTAATTCATATCTTTTTTTAGAAATTAATGTGCATCAAAGAAAATACGTTATCGAATTTAATGCATATAGATCACAAAATTGATAAAGATAATCGTGAAAATATTAAATCACAAAGTAGACGTTCGTATGGTATGCCTGTGGAAATTAATACTTTAAACGACACATTTTTTACTGGGCAGAAGGAACAACAAACTGGTTCCCAAAGACGTTCTTATAATATGCCGAATTTGGAAGATAATACCGACGAGCTAGATAATTTTAGTACGCAGACGCAAAAATTAAAAAACCCTTTTACTAAAACCGGCGCATGCCTAGAAGATTCGTTTGAGTTGTCTGAGTTATGTACTGTAAGTAATACTAACACTAAAAAATCGTGTATATATATATATATATTTAAAAGTGTAATCTGTAGATAATGTATATTCTTTATTTAGGTTCAAACAGAAGTGCCACTAAAACGCAGAAAAACAGAATGTGGAAAAAATGATATTCAAGTATAATATGTTTTTTTATTTTTGTAACTCCGCTTAAGATATTCTAACTACATTATTTAATTTTATAACTCTTATAAATCAGTTTCAAATCTGTAATTCGTATTTAGTAAATTTATAAATTTTAGAATGTTCTTGATAAATGTGAAATTGAAAAAATAAAATCGGAATGTGGTGAGCTAATCAATAAATATGATCATGGTTCTGATAAGAAGATTGATCCTAATGTTTTCGAAGTAGATGAAAAGGAGTCTAGTTCTAATCAAAATTCTCGTTTGACTTTAAGATTCCAGCAGCCTAGTGACAAAGTATAATGGCATTGTAATTGCTATCTTTCTTAAATATAAACGGGATGCTAAGTAAAACTAAAATGCTATTAAAACTGCAGGCACATGAATTAATCAAAGGTAGCGAGATATACATTAATAAAATATCGTTAAGAAATGCCATAAGCAGTATGAAAAAACAAACGACATTGGCCAGAGCACTCTTCGAAGCTGTTTTTACCGAAGAGGCTTTACGTTCTTGTACTGTGAGAGGAAAAAAAGGCCATAAACCAGGTCTTGATAAAGATGCTGTTAATACAATTCTAGGTAGATTTATGCACCTTTAATATTATTATTTTTATATACGTATAATATACATATATATGTATTCCTGAAAATAAATATTATATATCTAATGCAATGTTGTAATTTTTAGCTTTTGTCCAACAGCATGCTAAAAAAGAAGGCTGGCCTTCGGTACCCGACCAAACAATCATTGCCAGCTTAAGTAGGCAGCTTGTTGAGAAGAAGCACACAACTTTAGCAAATCAAGCCATAATGATTAAAAAAGAATTTTAAATTATAATGCTAAATGATTAGTGGTATAATTAATTTGTTTGATTATTGTGCTTTTTAATAATCGTTCTTAATTATTATATAAATATTATACACGTTACAATAATTAGTCAATCAAAATTGTTAAAATAAATTAAGATTGGTTCCAATTAAAAAAAAGTAATAGGATTTTTAATTGCTTATTGTATTTAGTATTAATTGTTTATTTTATACAAGTTTCAAAATAAGTTGAATTAATAAGTTAGTACAATATAAATACATAAAGAAGAATTTTTATAAAGTTTGTATAAAAATTGTATATAAAAATATTTTTATACAAATTTTATATGGCCAATTTTTTGTAAAAATTGTATAAAAAGTATTTTATAAAATTTTTATAAAAATTTTATAAATTATTTTCACTTGGGATTTCTCTATTTCTTGATTGAATTTTCTTAGAAACACTTCCCCTACATTTTTTTTCTTTACAATATGTTATTTTTTAATGAAGATTATGTTTCTATTGAATGAAGTTCCTTTTGATTTCTATAGAAGAAGTTGAAAAACTCGTTGCGGTGCAACGGTTCAAACTTGAGACCCGTTATTTCCGGCAATTTTTAGAACCTTGGAAGCAACCTTAATAAATATTTCGTATAACAAAAATTATCGGACACCCTTCTTGAGTTATAAAGTGCTTACTTTATCCATTTGAAGCATTGAATAATAGGCCTTTTTGAGATACACCAAAAGGAATGTCTAAAAAAAGGAAAATTTCGATAATTTCGGCCAATTTTCAAATTCGCTGGACTGAAAAAAATCAGTAGCCCGCATTTAGCTTGTACAATACGCTAAGTGAAATTTTAAAGCAGATAGGAACGAAACAGATGTAGCTATAGGTATAATACCTTTTGCGATACCGTCAAGAAGATAGTCAATAAGGTAGTTGTTTCTGAGAAGCCGTGTTGCTGAAGTACAAGAAAAACTATAGAAACGGTAGATTTATCGAACTCAATATACCTAAAACAGAGTGTTATGCACTAATCAAAGAGAAAATTATTTATCATTTTATTTATACCTCATCGTCTTCCAAATAAAACGTCTTTCTCCGAATTAACTACCTTATTGTATACTTCTTGAATTATTATTATTTACTAAAGTAAATTTATAAAAACTATTATTTATAAATTTAATATATATATATATATATATATATATATATATATATATATTATTTATTGTTAGACCATTTATTATACCTGTAATAATGTAAATATCTCTCGAAAACTATTTTTTAATATCGCTATATTTTTAGAAACCAACTATCGGTTTATGCGTGTACTTCAAATACTTTTTACAGTATATAAATAAATAATAATTACATAATTTACAAGAATCAGAGGAAGTAAAATATCCTGTCAATTTCGCATTTTTCGCATACATTTTTTTTTAAAACATTCCTTATTTATTTTGATTCGCGATACAATATCATCTTGCTGCTTTAATTGGGACAGTAAGTCCGCCCCCGCTACCGAAAACTGCGATGATCGTTCTGAAAAAGTATTCCCGACAAAAAGAAATATATCAAGCAAAGACACAGATCATAGCGCCATCCTTCTGTACGAAATCAAATTGACCGAAGGATAAAACAGATCTCGATAAAACATAGGCCGATCGGATAAAACAGCGGCGTCATCGCGTCGCGATAAACATTTTTAATTATTGCATATTATTTCAATGTACATAATTAATAAGCTTAAAAAATCATTGCATTGTTGCAATACAAACTATATGTAAATTATTTCAATACAATTTATCTATTTTTAGCTTTTAAAAAAATCATTAACGCCGTAAACCATTCAATCGAATAGTCGCGAAAAAACATATTTTCAAGCAATTAAAAATTATTTCTTTATTGTCACTTTACTTCTTTTTATTTTAAATGATTTATCCGATATTAATATTAATTATTTTTTAATCTTTATTTTGCTCAGAAAATCATATTTTTGAATTTCGCGCGAGTGCGGTGTCACTTTTGGCGACGCTGTATAACATACACTTTTTCAAATATCTATATGTGAAATATACAATAAATTAAAAATTAATACATTAATTATTGCATTTTTAAGATAATTCTATTATAAACAGTAATGGCAAAAGAAAATTCAAATTTTAACAGAGGCAATATAAAATACGAATTACATTTCAAAAATTTTTCGAAAATTATTATTTTAGTAGTATTTAATTTAAATATTATTCAAATCAAAATTTAAAAATTGTATGGATATATAAGTAAGTAGATTACGTATATTTATATAAAACAATATTTTATATAAACAAGTATGTATTTATTAGAAACAAAAGATTATTTAAGGAATGCCTTTGTTTATAATAATTAAAATAAATATATGGGCTCTGTAACTAAAGGGAAAAATAAATTGGATATAATTATGGATTAAAACGCAAATTTTGAAAGAGGGTGCAAATTACGAATTACGGGAGAAATGGAAGAAACAGGTTCTTATTTATATACCGCTAAAATGTTATAAATAATTCTTTAAAGCTAATACAAAAATTAATTTAATTAAGAAGAAAGTTTTATTACTCTTAAAGTACAAAATATTAATGACTATAACGGTAAGCGAGTTACCGATCAGGTGAGTAACTGAAAAGAGTATCGACAGCGCGGCGCGCGCGGGGAACGCGCGCGAGAATCGTGCGCAGTAGAGTATCGTTGGGGAGTTCGCGCGCGATCGGCAACAACAAGGTGTGTTGACAATTGCCGAGTGATTTTTACGGGATAAAAAGTGATTAGACTGGTGCAGTTCGTGTGTGGGTGTGAGGTTTTTCTCCCCACCAACCTCCACGTCGGCGTGCGGAGCAGCACGGCCCCGAGAAAGGCAGAAGGAAGGAAGCCAAGAGCCGGCCGCCTTCCCGACCGTTGGAGTGAGAGAGAGAGATAAGCACGAGGACGAGCTGTCTCTCCTTTGCCCAGTCGTTTCCCGCCGAGGCGCGATATATAGACAAACGGTAAGTGGTGCACCACATTTAGACCCGCGTGTCTACTGAATATTTCGCGTCCCGATTTACCTGGTACGGTCCAGGTGAGGAAGCGTTCCTCCTTTCCCCCCTCTCGTGACAATACCCGCACGGATAGAAAGGTCGGTGGTTCGCGGGAACCACTTCACGAGAGAAGGCGCGCGTGACGTAGTAAGCTTCTACGTAAAAGCTCTCTACGTCAGTGATTCATACGTCACACGGTGTGACGTATGCCATCAGGTTAAGCAGCCGATCATATCCGGATCGGTTGCTCGTAATCGACTGTTAAATAGATTTTAACCGATTCTTTTCGCGCTGACCTCGGGGGTAGTCATCGGTACGACTCCCCGCAAATTGTTAAAGTTCATTTATTGTTTATTTATTAATATTTATTTGTTAATTTAATAAATTGACTCGGCGAGACAATCTTTCTCGCCGATTAACAATAATATTGATTGTTGATAGTATTTTACCGGTTAACGTCCTATCCTACGAATACCGCCCTCTCCGGTGTTTATCCTAGTTGGCAATTTTGGGCATAGGGCCCAACACACGGTATATAAGTCAAACGGAGTGTTTGACGTTGTTAACGGCATTGCACGGGAATCAAAGGGATTCCCGGCCGCATCGTGGGACTGCACACTTAAGGTTGGTAAGTTGGGACAGATTGGGCCTAACCGTGGGCCTTACGTATCCCCAGTACCCACCCCGTTACATGACATATAGAACTCTTGGCGATGACTTAAATAAATTAATTTTAGGAGGTAAAGTTCTATTAAATCCGTTTAAAATAATCTAAAATTTTAATAGGTTTTTACTAAATACTACAATTAAGTATATGCACTTTACTATTTTTGGTAAGTTAATTGTTCATTACCATATATATGGGCTATTTCACATCAGTGGTTCGATGAAAATTTGAAATCACTCCAAATTTTGTGAACAGACTGGACATATCTTCCAGAAGATAGAAAAAAAATTTGAGGTGTTAAAAATAATTTGCCTAAGAGTTATTCCACCATGAGAAATGGAAATTTTTCAATTTTTTAGAGAAATTATTATTTTCAAAGCTATTTATCTCAAAATCTATTGATTTTTTTAAAAATACATTATACACAACTTTTGTTCAAAATAATCTTTAGAACTTATCTACTTTGGTTACAATTCCTAATTTTAAAATCTCGAAGAGATAGAACGCCCGGAAATATTGAATATCAAAAAAAGGCGACCACACCACAATCGATTTTGATCTAACACCGCTCAAAAGATCACATTTTTTGAACACACAAACACCAAATTTTTTCAAAAATTTAAATGGGAAATACCATGTTAATTTTTGTGAATTTTTTGTCTTTCTTTAAATTATCATAACTTTTTACAGAATTGAAGGCCATAAAAAGCTACAGACTATTTGAAAGGTATTGCTCCAAGCTTTCTAGACTTTTGGATAAAAAAATCAATTGCGGCGAACTTACACTTTTTTAAGTTGAATATTGACATGTAGTTTATGTAACATTGACCTTAAAATTAGAAATTCTAACCCAGAAGGATAAATTCTACACATAATTAGCAACGAATGTTACATATAATGTTGTATAGTAAAAGTTGATAGATTTTGAGTTAAATAGCGATAAACCCAGCTGGTGTTGAAAAAATTAATAAACTGGATAAAGTTCACTTTTTGAGGTTATAATAACTTTTGAGCTAATAAATTACAGTACCTAAAAATTTTTTTCTGTATGCTGCAAAAAAATTGGCAAAGTGTACTCAAAATTTGGTGCATTTTAAAATTTTGATCGGACCACTTCACGTGGAATACGCCATATATATTATATATATATATATATATATATTACACCTTTGGTGTAAGTTATGTCCTAAATACGTGAAAATTAGTGATTTTATGAGGTTTATGAGGCATAACTTACAACAGCGGTCTTGGCCAATAAGCTAACACAAGCCATTCGAAAGCTCGCGAAAAATGTGAACTTTTGAGAGGTGTTAGATTAAAATCGATTATGGTGTGGTAGCCTTTTTTGATATTCAATATGTCCGGGTGTTCTATCTCTTCGAGATTTTAAAATTAAGAAATGTAACCATGGTAGATAAGTTCTAAAGATTAATTTAAACAAAGTTGTTTGTAATGTTTTTCAAAGAAATAGACCATATATATGTATATATGTATGTATGTATGTATGTGGGTGTGTGTGCGTGCGGCGTAATATTTATAATATATATATATATATTACACCTTTGGTGTAAGTTATGTCCTAAAATACGTGAAAATTAGTGATTTTATGAGGTTTATGAGGCATAACTTACAACAGCGGTCTTGGCCAATAAGCTAACACAAGCCATTCGAAAGCTCGCGAAAAATGTGAACTTTTGAGAGGTGTTAGATTAAAATCGATTATGGTGTGGTAGCCTTTTTTTGATATTCAATATGTCCGGGTGTTCTATCTCTTCGAGATTTTAAAATTAAGAAATGTAACCATGGTAGATAAGTTCTAAAGATTAATTTAAACAAAAGTTGTTTGTAATGTTTTTTCAAAAAAATCAACAGATTTTGAGATAAATGGCTTTAAAAATAGAAATTTTTCTAAAAAATTGAAAAATTTCCACTTTTCATGGTCGAATAACTCTTAAGCAAATTATTTTTAACACTTAAATTTTTTTGTATGTTCTGGAAGATGTTTCCAGCCTGTTCTCAAATTTGGAGTGATTTAAAATTTTCATCGTACCACTTGACGTGAAATAGACCATATATATGTATATATATGTATGTATGTATGTATGTGGGTGTGTGTGCGTGCGGCGTAATATTTATATAATATATATATATTTTAAAATTGTTTTTTCAAGAATACATAATATACGTATTTTTTCGTGCGCAAAAAAAAGTTGTGAACATAACTTGAAAGAATGTGTATTTGTCTACTCATTCTTGATAAAACTCATAAAATTTTAAACGTATACCCAATAATAATAACGGATCTAAAATGCAATGTAATGCTTTAAATACAGATGCAAAATTGTTTGAAGATTGAATAAATATTAATCAAGTATAACATACACTTTTCCAAATATCCCTATGATATATACAATGGGTTAAAAATTAAATATATTAATTATTGCATTTTTAAGATAATTCTATTATAAACAGTATAGGCAAAAGAAAATTCAAATTTTAACAGTGGCAATATAAAATACGAATTACATTTGAATAGATTTTCAAAAACTATTAATTTAGGAGCATTTAATTTAAATATTTTTTAAATTAATATTTCAAAATTGTATGGATATATAAGTGTGTAGATAATTTATATTTATATAACACAATATTTTAAATAAACAAGTATGTATTTATTAGAAATAGAAGGATATTTAAGAAATGAATTTGTTTATAATAATCAAAATAAATATTTGGGCTCTGCATAGTAAAAATAAATTGGATATAATTATGGATTAAAACGCAAATTTTGAAAGAGAGTGCAAATTACGAATCACGGGAGAAATGGAAGAAACAGGTTTTTATTTATATAGCGCTATAATTTTATAAATAATTCGAGGCGCAAAAGCCATCGGGTATCCGGACATCCTCGTGAGTGAGCCGCGAGTGATTTCTGGTGTGTGTTAAGGACGGGAGTGTTGGTGTGAGTGCGGACGCGGTTCGCGAGGCACTCGCCGCGGCACAGGGCCGCCTTCCACCACCGCAGCCGACGTCGGTCCTCCGTTGCCCAGGAGGACACAGGGACAAGGATCGGCTGGGCCATCCACGGGGCGCACCCCGGTAAGTCCTCTTATATTACCGTGCGTTTCCCCCCCCCCCCTTACCCGAGTGTATGTGTGTGTGTACATCGGGAGTGTGTTCGGGTACGCCGGTACCCGAATAGCGGAGATCAAGAAGGAGTCAACCGCAGGCGAGGATCTCGATCCGGTTGGCTTCCCGATTCTTCCGCCCGCGCGAAAGGACATTGTCGCGGCACACGGCCTGGATGGCCAATTGTTGATTAAATTAAAATAAATGTTTCTTTGATTTTTATCTTAGTTAAGTTGAGTGTTTATTTTATTTCTCCCCGCTCCCGCCGACATTCGTTAATATTATGTTTTTTCAAAAAAATCAACAGATTTTGAGATAAATGGCTTTAAAAATAGAAATTTTTCTAAAAAATTGAAAAATTTCCACTTTTCATGGTCGAATAACTCTTAAGCAAATTATTTTTAACACTTAAATTTTTTTTGTATGTTCTGGAAGATGTTTCCAGCCTGTTCTCAAATTTTGGAGTGATTTAAAATTTTCATCGTACCACTTGACGTGAAATAGACCATATATATGTATATATATGTATGTATGTATGTATGTGGGTGTGTGTGCGTGCGGCGTAATATTTATATAATATATATATATTTTAAAATTGTTTTTTCAAGAATACATAATATACGTATTTTTTCGTGCGCAAAAAAAAGTTGTGAACATAACTTGAAAGAATGTGTATTTGTCTACTCATTCTTGATAAAACTCATAAAATTTTTAAACGTATACCCAATAATAATAACGGATCTAAAATGCAATGTAATGCTTTAAATACAGATGCAAAATTGTTTGAAGATTGAATAAATATTAATCAAGTATAACATACACTTTTCCAAATATCCCTATGATATATACAATGGGTTAAAAATTAAATATATTAATTATTGCATTTTTAAGATAATTCTATTATAAACAGTATAGGCAAAAGAAAATTCAAATTTTAACAGTGGCAATATAAAATACGAATTACATTTGAATAGATTTTCAAAAACTATTAATTTAGGAGCATTTAATTTAAATATTTTTTAAATTAATATTTCAAAATTGTATGGATATATAAGTGTGTAGATAATTTATATTTATATAACACAATATTTTAAATAAACAAGTATGTATTTATTAGAAATAGAAGGATATTTAAGAAA
This sequence comes from Theocolax elegans, assembly GCA_026168455.1. Lineage (NCBI taxonomy): Eukaryota > Metazoa > Arthropoda > Insecta > Hymenoptera > Cerocephalidae > Theocolax > Theocolax elegans. The sequence goes on from CM047430.1 coordinate 45,861,813, forward strand.
TGAATTTGTTTATAATAATCAAAATAAATATTTGGGCTCTGCATAGTAAAAATAAATTGGATATAATTATGGATTAAAACGCAAATTTTGAAAGAGAGTGCAAATTACGAATCACGGGAGAAATGGAAGAAACAGGTTTTTATTTATATAGCGCTATAATTTTATAAATAATTCGAGGCGCAAAAGCCATCGGGTATCCGGACATCCTCGTGAGTGAGCCGCGAGTGATTTCTGGTGTGTGTTAAGGACGGGAGTGTTGGTGTGAGTGCGGACGCGGTTCGCGAGGCACTCGCCGCGGCACAGGGCCGCCTTCCACCACCGCAGCCGACGTCGGTCCTCCGTTGCCCAGGAGGACACAGGGACAAGGATCGGCTGGGCCATCCACGGGGCGCACCCCGGTAAGTCCTCTTATATTACCGTGCGTTTCCCCCCCCCCCCTTACCCGAGTGTATGTGTGTGTGTACATCGGGAGTGTGTTCGGGTACGCCGGTACCCGAATAGCGGAGATCAAGAAGGAGTCAACCGCAGGCGAGGATCTCGATCCGGTTGGCTCCCGATTCTTCCGCCCGCGCGAAAGGACATTGTCGCGGCACACGGCCTGGATGGCCAATTGTTGATTAAATTAAAATAAATGTTCTTTGATTTTTATCTTAGTTAATTGAGTGTTTATTTTATTTCTCCCCGCTCCCGCCGACATTCGTTAATATTAATTTACATCGTGTCGAGGCAAGGAGGATTGCCCGAATCCTCCATACCGATCGTCCCAGCGAACTCGTGTTCCTGGCGACAGCCCGCAGTTCGCGATAAATTAAATAATTGTGTGCGCGGTATTGGGCAACGCGGCCCAACGGTTTTTAATTATATAAATTTATTAATTTTACCCGGGCACGCGAATACCACGTCACAAAACTCATAAAATTTTTAAACGTATACCCAATAATAATAACGGATCTAAAATGCAATGTAATGCTTTAAATACAGATGCAAAATTGTTTGAAGATTGAATAAATATTAATCAAGTATAACATACACTTTTCCAAATATCCCTATGATATATACAATGGGTTAAAAATTAAATATATTAATTATTGCATTTTTAAGATAATTCTATTATAAACAGTATAGGCAAAAGAAAATTCAAATTTTAACAGTGGCAATATAAAATACGAATTACATTTGAATAGATTTTCAAAAACTATTAATTTAGGAGCATTTAATTTAAATATTTTTTAAATTAATATTTCAAAATTGTATGGATATATAAGTGTGTAGATAATTTATATTTATATAACACAATATTTTAAATAAACAAGTATGTATTTATTAGAAATAGAAGGATATTTAAGAAATGAATTTGTTTATAATAATCAAAATAAATATTTGGGCTCTGCATAGTAAAAATAAATTGGATATAATTATGGATTAAAACGCAAATTTTGAAAGAGAGTGCAAATTACGAATCACGGGAGAAATGGAAGAAACAGGTTTTTATTTATATAGCGCTATAATTTTATAAATAATTCTTTAAAGCTAATACAAAAATTAATTTAATTAAGAAGAAAGTTTTATTACTATTAAAGTACAAAATATTAATGACATAGAACTTTTGGCGATGATCGTTCGTCATTAAATAAATTAATTTTAGAAGGTGAATTTCTATTTATAACGGTTTAAAATAATCCAAAATTTTAATAAGTTGTTAACTAAAATACTACAATTTAGTAAGTATATGTACTTTACTATTTTTGGTAAGTTAATTTTTCATTAACATTTATAATTATTAAAATATAAATTTAAGCTTTATAAGAATTCATATAGTTTAAAAGTTAACATTTAATATGTCTTTATTCTTTTTTTATTATTTTTATTCTGATTTCATTGCACTAAATTTTGGTAAACTTTTATTTATAAATTATAATAACTATAGCAATACCTCCAAGGTGTTGTGTGAATCTGTTTAATTTTTAAGGTGTCCATGGTAGTGAAAAAATAATACAATTTAAAACATTATTTTAAATAAATTAATTACGAAAAACCTTTTTCGAAATTAAAAATAGGGGGTTGGCGCGCGAAGCGCGCAGGGGGGCGAAGCCCCCCTAGTATATATATATATATAAGTATAGAAGGTCGCACACTTTCATTATATTTATATTTGACATCGCACATTCCTACTTATTCACACGTACACACACACATATATATATGTATATACACATACATATATTTACACTTAGTATCACGTGAATGAAACGATATTAGAATCTACTCTCGATTTAGGGCCTGTACGGGGCTGTAGGGGTAGCCGTTTCTAAGAAATCGGCTGTCCCCACTCCTTGCGCTTCGTAAGGAACTTGTGCGTTCTCACAATTGGTTTCTCCCGCTCAATTTAAAGCCGCTCATATAGTTACGATATTATTAGAAGTCAATCCAGATTTTAAAGCTGGTGGCGGATGCTTGACAAATTAGAAAAAAACGTAAAGATATTAGAGGTTACTGGTAATTCATACATCGAATAAATAAAAATATATAATATATAAATTTTCATAAAAAAACTTTATTGATCACTACAAACTAGTGAATATTTATAATTCTTTTATATTATTTGTGTCGTTTCGGTCGCTTGAACACCGTACCTTTTCAAGACTAGAAACATTTTTTTAATAAAACTAGTCAAAAAGGAGATATTAAAGAAATTATATACATAGTTTTATAATATCTTACTTTGCATATTATTTTCAATTATTTGTATTAGTTATATGACAATATTTTTTTAATAAAGTTCCAAAAAACTAAAAATAATAAAAGAATTGTCTAGCTAATGAAGAAAATTTGAACGAAATTCAGTGAGTATTCGAATTTTACATAGTAAAAATTTTGTTCCTGGACGCGGCCCTATTTCAAGCGTGCGAAACCAAATGCTCAGTTAAGGGTTAAGACAGTAGAGTGGGGGTAGCGCTCGAGCGTCTCGATGGGGAATAGGCCTTAAATCGAGCGGCCCTAAATCGAGAGTCGACTGTATTTACATTACTGTTTTCGAGATGCCACGGCTACAATTTCGGTATAGACGATATACTTCATTTGGGATTTCCCAGCGCTTGCCGGTATCCTTTGTTCGATATACCTGCACGAGCATTCATATATTTTTATTGTTTTATTGATCGTACGAACGATGGCTCGACTTCGTTAATGGCTATTTTGCCTCATATACTGGCCCGCGCGTCTCGAAACAATCGGCTAATTATTTACTTTTACTTTTAACTAATTTGGTAAACCCCGAAACATGTGTACACTCAAAAAATGCATCGGTCTAGCATTTACAATAGTTTATTACTTTTCGTGTCATTCACATGATATCTAAACGTTTCTATCCCGAACAAACATAATATAAGATTATATAGAATAAAAATAGTACCTTTAAATAGTTCGAAAAACGAGTTGAACTAAAATTTTTCTTCTTGCGTCCCTGTGCGCTATACAGAAGCGCCACTTTATTTGATATAAACGCACTTAAAATTGCGTATGCACAATTCTTTGCATCAGTTCCGCCCAGTGTTAGTAAATATCTTTCCTAAAATAATGCATACTGCAGGTTTAGATTTGCACTTTGTGCTGAAGCATAATATTCAAAGGTTATGGTGGGAGATAAATAAATAAAAATTAAATAACTGCTAGAGGGCCACGATTTAAGAATATGGCTTTTATTAATCATATAGAGGCAAAGTGTCGATCATGGAGCATCAATATATTATTGGCTTTTCGGCTTTTTGGAGATTTAGTATAAATTACTTATATTGTTTTTTATTTCGACGATATTTCGACCATCCCCGTCCTCTAAAGGTTAATAAGAAATTTATTGTCAATAGTAAATAAGAAGCAAAGCTCTTATTTATAAATGATATTTTACATCCATATACCGTAAATATTTTTTATCTTGATAATCTGTTATTAATAATTCAAAATTAATCTATTTAATTAATTACTACGCGGAGAAAAAAATGTTTTAATGGTTATCAGAAGATATAAGATTTTGTAATGATTAGTAAACAAATAATAATCTTGAAAATTTTTTTTCGTTCCGTTTGACGAGGATAGCCCTGGTAACAGATATTTTAAATCGAAACAAATAAGAAGAAATAAAAACTAATTTAAACAAATACACAGTGAAACAATTAGAAACAAACAAATAAAGAAAAATATTAGTTGATAAAAATGCATAACAAAATCAACTTTTCAGACTTTTAAAACGTAATTATTTGAATTTTTTTTTCAATGTTTATTTTGATTAGTAATTATTAGTTTCTTTTCCATTTCACTGTTTATTATCAGTTTAAATTAGATATTATTTGTTTTTATTTGTCAGTATTTAATTTTATTAGTCATATATTTTTATATATAATTATCTATATTTTTTTTTATTTAATATTAATAAATTGTAGTAGATATTATTCCTTATTTTTAATTTTTTCTTACAGTTTTTGGAATTTCTTTTTATTAAATACAATATAGTTAAGTTGGCATATCTGAGTTACTAGTTATTCTAATTATAATCTGGGGTGGAGGGATATATTATGCGCGTAAAATTATTTTGACGTCGATAATTATTGATAATAAATTATAAATCTAAAAATGAATCATTATGTACAAAAGTAAGAGATGAGATGTTTTTATTTATCAAAATGTAATATACTCCATTTTTGATGTATAAATAAAAGGATTTATTAATAAGCATAAATTAATAATATAAAAGCTTTAATTATTCAATAATTTACATATTTTATTACAAATATTTAGTCCCCGACAGTTCCCCTTACAACGGAACTTACGTAAGTCTTATCATTTATTGTTATCAATAAACATTTATTTTTTAAGTCCTTGGAAGTGCAAACATATATTTGATCAAAATCTACTACACATTCTTGTATATGAGTGATGTGTTTTAATTAAGAAAAATATTTTTGCTTAATTTGTATAGGATAATAAAAAATTACAATTTCTTTTTTTTCGCTTTTGTCTACAACACAAATGTTTTTTATAACACCCTTTTGACCAGAATCAATTTCAATAACAGAGTCATCAATTTTCAAATTTTTTGCGTAACTTTCTGTAGTATATCTACATTTTTTAATAAATAGTTTTTGATAAGTTAAGCACGTTACATTAAAGTTAAACTTTTGTTCATTTTCATTAAAAATATGAGATTTTACTGGACCAATTACTACAGCAGAATCTACTTTAACACAGGATTTAATTCGGTTTTCAAAATTATCTGTAAATTCAATAACTCTTGAGCTAACTGCAAAACAACAAGAAAACGTTGGTATCGACCTAAAAAAAAATAACGGCTTGCAATCTGAACAGCAACTTCTGTAGGGCTCTTTTTCATCTGCAGTAAAAGACGATTTTCATTTTCAAAACAAAATGCATCTTGAACAAACAATGGTCCTAAATTTTTTACACTTTTAACTACATGCAGTAATAAAATTTCAACTCCTGCTACTAATAAAGAGAGATGTTGTATATATTTACTACGAAGGATTCCCTTTAAACATACTAAACAATAATAAAGGAGCCATGAACGCCACTCAGATGCTTTCCATGATTTATATTCATTTAAAGACCGTGGTGTCCTTGTTATATTTTTGGGAGTCTTAATAGAAAGAAGGCGTTTATTAATGATATTTAATTCATTTGGAGATCCAACGTAATAACTTTTGCCAGTTGAAAAAAGTAATAGACGTGTATGTTGCTTTACAACTCCAAGAAAAATACAATGCATACTGTCTGGTATCATTCCATCAGTTAAATCAAAGTAATTTAAATTGGTAAGAGCTGACACGCCCAGATCCCAGAACACTTTTCACTTCTTGAAGTATCATTTCACCAGTCTTTTTGTCCTGTTTTTGAGTTGCAAACATATCACTAAGTACATTCTCATGAGTTCTAAGAGGATAAAAATCATTAATAGGATATTTACGGAAACTATCAATTTTTTCTGTTGGATGATAACAAAATGTGCAGCCATATTTTCCATTGTATTGCTTCATACTTAATATACTACATCTAGCTGGAGAATCTACACAGCAAGCAATAGGTACTATTTTAGAATTAATAAATTCTCCATTCGATTTCCTCGTTACTCCTTCTGATGAAAGTTTATTAAATTGATTAATTACAGGTGGTAAAAACGTATTCATTGTAGGTTTTTTTTCATTTACCCATAAGCCGACTAAAATAATAAAATTATTTCTCACTTCAATAGGTAGTTCATTAATTTTTAAATATATTGGCCATACGGACAGGGGACTTGAATCGAAAGCTTTGCATCCATCAGTGTTAAAAACATAAGAGAAATTGCAGTTGTTGGAAAGTATTTTGCCCGGTGCTGAAAGTTTTTTATACAAATCACCATCCAAAATATCATTCATGTTATCACTATTAATGTTTTTTCTATTGATGCGATAATTTAAATGAGGCGTAACTAAGGGATTTTCAAATAACTGTTTCAGTTGAGTCTCAATATTAAGAGTTAAAAAGTATGGTGTTTTTTTTAAATCCAGGTTTTTAAATTCACATGACGTACAACTAATAATGGATGATAACTCTGAACGGATCCCTAAATAGTACTTGCAATTAGGACAATGTATATGAAACGTAAACCAGTTCTTTTGTTCAGGAAAAAACTTGAATAATTTATACTTATTCATATTAATAATATCTGAATCAAATAATTTATTAATTAAATCCATAATGTCTAATATCGCTTCCCAAGTTAATGAATGCTTAGCTCCTAACATTAAGCACATTAAGATCAATTCACCATTGCTAATATTAGTTTTCTTGCGTATCCTTTGATTTAGATAGATCAAATTTTTTTTCGTATATTTGTCATACTTATTTTGTTTGTTTAATTGCACATCTGTTTCATCTTCATTATCTTCTATTTCATTTTCACTATCTTGTTCATTCTCATTATCTTCTATTTCATTCTCCATATTTTCTCCTATTTTAACCAGATTATTTTCTTCTATTATAGTCATAACTTTGTCTTGGCTTACTTCTTTGTTTTGTTCAATTGCATCTAATATGTGAGAAATTGAATTACATTCACTTTCACTTTCATTATTAATATCATCGATGTCAGATTCATTTAAAAAAGCATTAATGATCTGCAAAAATGTTATATAGTTGAAGTTGAGATGTAAATAATTTAGCGAATCAAACTTACTTAAACAGTAACAGTCAAAAATATAAGTTGTTAGAATAAACAAATTTAATTGTAAGTAATTAAAATTTCTGGTAATTAATGATTACCAAAAAAGCTGACAATTATATTTTTTAATACAGTAGTAAAAAAAATATTTTAACAACATTTCCTGTATATACCTTTTTAATTGATTTCTTTTTATGTTCGTACTTGCTTGAAGAAGGCATGGAACATTGCGAGTGTGGATCCAACCATTTTTTATAAGGATGAGTGCGCTTTCTTTTAAACATTTTATTAATATATTAATTAATATATAATTTACTAGCATAGTTTTTATAAAGTAATTAGATATTTATATCATAAGTTCGATATACGCAAACATAAACTGTAAACAATCTGCAGCCTATTACAGATTTAAGGTTAAGTTCAATTATTTCTCTACGTTGGATAAACAAATATATAAACAGTGGTGGGTAATATACAACACAGTATTATACTGTAGAAAATGTCGTTAAGTAAATAGGCACGAAATTGACGCGAAATTACAAATAAAATTACTTTTTATTTTTTTTTCTAAAAAAGTAAAAGTGCTATATAATGATTCTTCAATTGTTTTTATTTTTTTAACAAATTCATTTAATTACATATACTTAATTAAATGAAAAACCTTTTTCTCGTAATGTTCATGTAATATTTTGACAAGTTCCGAATACAGGATCGAACGAGGATTAATGCGAATCGTGGGAAATTGTTTTAATAATATAAACCAAAAATTATAAATTAAATAATGACAGGATATTTAATAATTTTCTCGTATTCATAATCTTCAATTAAATAGCAAACGATTTATTGAGGTATTACCCATTTTCGACACATTCTTGATTTTTATAACTATATATTTTTTTACTCTTTTAATTTTTTTTTAAAACTACAGTTTATGAATTTTTTTGAGAAAAGTAGCAGAAAGTGCTTATGATTTTTCAATTTTTTTAATTTTTTTAATAATAAATTAATTTAATTAATCGTACAGTTCACGCATATAGATAAAGACATTGACAAATGCTACACAACTTACGTGTGGTGGCCACGAGTGGCGTTGTCGTAGGTGAGCCGTACAGGCTTCCGTACATATGTATGATCTCTATGATGAACATACAGTAATATACACATAGATGCACGTATATACATACGTTACTCACCACTCACCAGTGGCTATAGACTATATCGCAAATTGTACTTAATTCTCCATGGTTGCATCTTCATGTCGAAATTGTTTTTTTTTATATTGAATCATGTACGCTTACGTATTTATAAAGTCAATAAATAGTTACAAATATGTTAAATCTTCAGAAATAGAAGATTTTGAATGCGAGGGAATCGGACATCAGAAGAAAGGTTTTTCAAAGAAACCGTTTAAATGTGTAATAGAAGGCAAAAGATTTTATTGTCAAATATTAACAGTTGGAAGTAAGTTTGAATTAACATTATTAATTTTAAAATTTATAATTATACAAGCTAAATTTAATGTCATCTTATATTACGCACACACGCACACGCACACGCACACGCACACGCACATGCCACGCACACGCACACACACACGCGCGCACACACACACACACACACACATGTAGAACTTAACCTAATTTTGCATTTATGACTTAACTAAATATTAATTTTAGATACTGAAGCTGATGTACAAGCATATGTAGATGAAGCGAGACCTAGAGCACCTAAACTGAACAATTCAGATTTTCAAGAAAATTTATATGATAACCATACCGAATCCGAGGTAGAACAAGTTAAAAAAAAGAGAAAGGCAATGGATAACATATTATAACATTATATTATATATTTCATTTAAGTTTGTTATATATTTTAACATTCTTTTTTTGTTTGCAGGTGTCTAAATCACAAAAGATTAAATCATGTACTAAAACATCCGATGAAATAGTACAGCAGTATGAAGATGCATTAGAATCACACGAAGGTCATTCATCTATTGTAAATACTTCACAACCTTCATGTTCTTATTGGGATGAGCATAATAATGAAAATGATCATTTTAATGAAGATGTTGAGGTAAATATAAGTCAAATTTTAAATTTACTTTCGTACCAGCATTTACAGTTTGTAGTTATATATTTTATAATAGGTACCGATGAAAATACAATTATAATCTTTTGCTAATAGACATTTAGTTTTCATGATTTTTTTTCTATTCTTTCAATTTGCCGATAATCACACTAGTAAAATTTATTTGTCATACTTTTCATTAATTATGTAATTTTAAAACAAAGCATTATAAAATATTATTATTCTATGCATCTTTGTAACAGGTTATAAAGCCCAAAAATTTATTTATTTATTAATTTTAAATGGTAATTGTAGACACCAAAGCAGCCTGAAAAAAGCGAGATAATTGAATTACGAGACCAGATCAAAAATGGAAAAAGAGAGCGCAAAGCTCTACTGAATGTAATTAAATGCATGGAACAAAAACTTAATAGTACCAATCAAAAAGCCCATGAGAAAGAAGAAGAAAAAACTATTTAAATTTGTATTTTAAAATATAATTTATGGATGTTGATAAGATTTGTTTTAATAATTTATAAATTACAATTTGTTTTTATTTGCAGAGGCCGACGAAGCAGAAACAGCTGCCAAAGAAAATATCCGCTGCAATATTCAAAAGTTTCCAAAAATAATTAATACTAATAGTAAAATTATGGCTAAAAAGGAGGCTGTAGAAGAAGCTTATATGTCCATTGAACCTAGTAAATTTTATATTACTATGATGTACGCAACATGGGGTCATAGTACATTAGCAAATAGATGCGTAAAGCAAACAAAAAAGAATAAAGATTTACGAAAATTATCACCAAAAAAGAAAAGAGCCGTTAGAATGCACTTTGAGCATTTTTTAGATCATTATAAATTTTTGCAAGCTTTGTACAATAACTACACAGGAAAAATAAATAACTATGCTCGACGTGCGATAAATGGTGCCAAAAAGCATATGGCTTTAGTCAAAGATTATCCGGTACTAGGATCAGACAATGAGGAGGATCCAGAAATGATTGAACTATAACAATTTTTTGTTTAAAAGGTTTATTTACATATTAGACATACATTTTCCTTTTCTTTGTACAAATAAAAAGAAAGTGTCGCGTCCCGACGAAAATTATATTATTATTTTTCGTAAGAAGTACTGCGTAGTTTAGAATAAAAATACGGCGTAGAAGACGAACAAAATAAGGTTGATAAAGAATGATTCTAAATAAATGCAGTAATATAAAATAGAGCTAAGGAACAGATTATTTTACGAGTGTTTCAAACGAAACAGAGACTGATAAGTAGAGTTGAAGATATTATTCAAAGCCAATACGCATATAAGCGGGATCGCCGATAGTGAGATCGAAACGAAGGGTTACGCAAGAGTTTTTTTGTACTGCACTATAAAATCAATGCTCGGAGAAGAACCGGCAATGGGAAACATCGACTAGAAAATTCGAGCATTAGAAGGAAGTAATAAATTAAGCCGTTCTTTGGATAACGTCGCAGTATAAAAGGGGGACAGAAAATTCTCCGAATCAACTACGAAGCGATACAGAAAATGCATGGGATTCGATAATTTTTAATTACGCACATCTAACGGTCCAATCGGGTGCAAGCACAGAAAAATCGAGAACTACTTACACATCTCCATATAAGGCAAAGTGTAAGACAAGGCGAAGCGTAAGACAAGGACAGATGTATAGGATTTTAGGGTATATAAAGAGGACCCAGAAGAGACACAGGCACTCCTAAATTTTCATGTAAAGCTTTCGCAAGGCGAAGCTCTGCTGGACAACTCTTTGATTTTTATCCGAGGGCGTGGCTCTGCTACTTGAACTTTAAAGTAATACGTATTAAAAATCACAAGAGGAATCGAGACGTATCATTGACATCTACAAGCCATAGTCGAGGAACTACGACTTCGACATCTGGAAATCGTCGAGCTCCAACAGCATACACATCTAACGTCGACGTTAGCAGGACATTATACGGCAATCTGACACCGCTACCCACGTTCAAGGCGGACCTTCGTTCCTCACCGAATATACACACACACATATATATATATATATATATATATACACATATATATATATCTATATATTTGAGTACTTAAGGTATATTCTTTTCGGCTATCTATACGCTTGTATTATTCGTAAAGGCAACCTGATATTTTATGTTATTTCGATTGCTGAACCAACCGTTTTTCTTTTAAAACAATTATTATTACATATTACAATTTATTTATAATAATTATTCGTTACATTGTATTTGAATTGAAATATTCACGGTTTGAATTACAATTTATTAACTATAATTCATGTTTTAAACGACAACCATTTTTTTATTTTTATCTGCATTTACTTATAATGATTCCTATTTCAATTATTGATTATTAATGTTTATAATAAAATAACCTTGTGTATTTTTTATTCTATAATGTGTTAATATGTTCGCCGTACATTTGTTTATTTAATCAAAATTAATCGTTATTCGATTTAAATAATTTTATACAATTGTTAATAAAATAGTGTAAATTTATGTGTTTTTGCCCATTAAAAAGCTGTAATAATTTAGTTTCACGTGTTCATTTAAAGAAAAACAGCATATTATATTTAAATAAATAATGCATAATTAATACGAAATAAAACATATATTATTTTATTTATCCCACATTATATCCTGCATCTCTACTCTCAAAATAACTTCGCTCGCTACTCCCGGAGACGTAAGGCTAGTCCTAGTCAAACAAGAGCGAAAGGAACGCGAATGGTTTATTAACCATTTGCCTTCTTGTAATATTTTTTATGGTAATTGGTGCAAGTCTGGACGTGACAGATTGTATTAATTATTATAATAAATTTGGTGCATCGGCCGGGAAACTCACATTTTTGAGAGAAAAAAAAAAGAGATTGAAGGAATAATGTGTTTAGATATAAAATGTCAGGTTCGCCTAAAAATACTGATTGTTATGTAAATAAACAAAGAAACGAGTTTAGAATTTTCTATGAATGATACGTTATTAAATTTATACAAAGAAAAAGTTCAGACTCTCGATACTCTCGATTTAACTAAAACTCCTAGGGAAACAGTGCAAAATTTGACAAAAGAAATAAATTATTTAAAGGATAGACTAGAAAAAAGTGCAGCAAATATTTCATTATCTATAAAAATACCTGGGATTCGACAATTTTTAACTACGCACATCTAACGGTCCAATCGGGTGCAAGCACAGAAAAATCGAGAACTACTTACACATTCCATATAAGGCAAAGTGTAAGACAAGGGAAGTGTAAGACAAGGAGAGATGCATAGATTTTAGGGTATATAAAGAGGACCCAGAACAGACACAGCCACTCCTAAATTTTCATCTAAAGCTTTCGCAAGGCGAAGCTCTGCTGGACAACTCTTTGATTTTTATCCAAGGGCGTGGCTCTGCTACTTGAACTTTGAAATAATACGTATTAAAAATCACAAGAGGAATCGAGACGTATCATTGACATCTACAAGCCATAGTCGAGGAACTACGACTTCGACATCTGGAAATCGTCGAGCTCCAACAGCATACACATCTAACGTCGACGTTAGCAGGACATTATACGGCAATCTGACACCGCTACCCACGTTCAAGGCGGACCTTCGTTCCTCACCGAATATACACACACACATATATATATATATATATATACATATATATATATCTATATATTTGAGTACTTAAGGTATATTCTTTTCGGCTATCTATACGCTTGTATTATTCGTAAAGGCAACCTGATATTTTATGTTATTTCGATTGCTGAACCAACCGTTTTTCTTTTAAAACAATTATTATTACATATTACAATTTATTTATAATAATTATTCGTTACATTGTATTTGAATTGAAATATTCACGGTTTGAATTACAATTTATTAACTATAATTCATGTTTTAAACGACAACCATTTTTTTATTTTTATCTGCATTTACTTATAATGATTCCTATTTCAATTATTGATTATTAATGTTTATAATAAAATAACCTTGTGTATTTTTTTATTCTATAATGTGTTAATATGTTCGCCGTACATTTGTTTATTTAATCAAAATTAATCGTTATTCGATTTAAATAATTTTATACAATTGTTAATAAAATAGTGTAAATTTATGTGTTTTTGCCCATTAAAAAGCTGTAATAATTTAGTTTCACGTGTTCATTTAAAGAAAAACAGCATATTATATTTAAATAAATAATGCATAATTAATACGAAATAAAACATATATTATTTTATTTATCCCACATTATATCCTGCATCTCTACTCTCAAAATAACTTCGCTCGCTACTCCCGGAGACGTAAGGCTAGTCCTAGTCAAACAAGAGCGAAAGGAACGCGAATGGTTTATTAACCATTTGCCTTCTTGTAATATTTTTTATGGTAATTGGTGCAAGTCTGGACGTGACAGATTGTATTAATTATTATAATAAATTTGGTGCATCGGCCGGGAAACTCACATTTTTGAGAGAAAAAAAAAAGAGATTGAAGGAATAATGTGTTTAGATATAAAATGTCAGGTTCGCCTAAAAATACTGATTGTTATGTAAATAAATAAAGAAACACGAGTTTAGAATTTTCTATGAATGATACGTTATTAAATTTATACAAAGAAAAAGTTCAGACTCTCGATACTCTCGATTTAACTAAAACTCCTAGGGAAACAGTGCAAAATTTGACAAAAGAAATAAATTATTTAAAGGAAAGACTAGAAAAAAGTGCAGCAAATATTTCATTATCTATAAAAATACCTCGCGATTTTGAATATAGAGACCCTTTTTTTTTCCAACTGATCTTTCTATTTCCGAAGTTAGTGAAGACGAACAAGAAGACACAATAATTACTCCCACACGCGTAAAACATTTTAGTTTAAAACCCGCAGTTTTGAATTACGAGGAACAAAAAGAACTTATCGCGAATAATCCTGTAAATTTTAGTACGCCAGCCCCAATTTATCGTTCATATGAACCATTGATTTTAACAACGGATAACGTTATAAGCTCGGTAAGAAAACGGCTCGCGACTGAAGTAAAAAAAGAATTGTTAGATTCTTATCTCGAAGAACCTAAAATCATAGAAAGTTTACAAGAAAGTGTAAAAAAAGGGACAACTTTTCAAGGTATCATAAATAAGATTAAAGGCGCGTTAAATATTTTTTCCGCACCGATCGAAAAAGAGACTGAGGAAGCAAAGGCACTAGTGACAGACACGGCGAAAGTACTCGACGAAAAACTAATTCAAGGCGCGACAGATTTTACAATTCCCTTCGATAATCAATTAATTAAAAGATCACCTGAACAAGCAAACTCTTCTAAGATTAAAGACGAATTATTTAATAAAGTTAATTTAGACGAATTAAGAACAAGCACCGGAACAAAACCAAAAAAACTAGATAGGAGTGAAGTTAAAAAACAAATTAACAATAAAACAATGACGTCTCAAATTCGAGGTTTATCGCTAAAGGACGCTCTAGATTTAATACCGCGATTTAACGGTCATAATATAAATTTATCGCAATTTTTGGACGGATGCAACGAAGCAAAAGAAATTTTACCGTCGGAGTATGAAAAAGAATTAACAAAACTTATTCGAATGCGTTTATATGGGGAAGCTTTAACTTGTGCGCGCGGAGAAAATTTTAATTCTATCAAAGAGATATCCGATTTTTTCGAAAACACCTTCGGATCGATAAAAACATATTACGAGTGGACGGGAGAACTTGCTAAATTAAAACAGAAAAACAATGAGACTGTCGTTGCTTATTTTAATCGGTTACAAGAAATAAAAAATGAAATAGTCAAAGCGGCCGACAGAGAGGAACGAGTTGCAATAGCAGATCATTTCATGCTTGAACTAAGGCGAGATTGTTTAAAATTCTTTTTAAAAGGGCTTCGTTGGGAAATTCGTGCGCGTTTAGGGACTCCAAGTTCTATAAAACAAGCTCGTGAACAAGCGCTCGAGGTGGAGCGCGAGTTCGCTTGTAGCGTCTTGGACGAGGAGACGCCGAGCCGAGAAGAGGCTCGTTTTCGTTCAACTCGAGAAACGCGTAAAGTAAACTATATTTCTAATAACTCTCCGATTGTATGTCAATATTGTTCTAAGACTGGTCATGGAGCCATAAATTGTTTCAAATTAGCACGAAGTTTTGCGGAAAGATTTTCCGATAATAACAACCGACGCAATCCCATAAACAATTCATATAGTCCACAAAATCGCTCGGATAACAGTCGTAATTATGATAGACCAAATTTACAATTTGGTGGTTGGAATGAGTATCAAAATCAGACGGAATTTTTACCAAATAGAGACAGAGATAAAAATGATTCCTTTGTTCGTTATAATAATAATAAATACTCGTCGCAGCAATTTAACAAAGAAGATCGGGGAAATAATTCCGGGACTCGCGGTGTGCGCGAGCCGGTTAATCCAACTTCCCAAGAATTACGATATATTAATAACGAATCGAATAATAATGTAAGATCACCAGTTACTTGTTTTCATTGCGGAAAACCCGGTCACATAAAGCGCGATTGTTATAAGTTACAAAGAGAAATAAGAGAAGGAAATCAAAATCAGGGAAACACCGATACTCTCTCTCCGAGGAGGGTCGAGAGAGAGGCTACGAATCAAATTCCCTCTACTTCGAGCGCGGAAACCCGCTCAAACGTCCCCTCCGCACCGCGAAAATAAATTTAAGCCAACAGAGTGCAGCCCCGGTCGTAATCTTCGATATCGGTCAGTTAAGACGTCCGTTAAAATTCTTGCTAGATACAGGAGCATCGGTAAGTCTAATTAAAGAGTCAGAGGTAGACTCTCGCGTAAAAATTGACGAAAATGATATTATATTGTTAAAAGGCATAACTGATCACTCATTAACTACTCGTGGTAAAATTAGAATAGATTTCGAAGGATCTCCCGTGGAGCTCAATTTAGTACATGATTCGTTTCCTATACAACAAGACGGAATCTTAGGCACCGATTTTTTCCGTAGAAACGATGCAAAAATCAATTATTTGGAACAATATTTAGAATTTAACGGATTAATCCTCCCCTTTGAAAATGCAAATAATATGCAAACGGATGAATCGATATATATAATGGAGAATATCGAAAATTATGACCGAAAATCAATACGATATATGCCAAAACCAAGGGAAAACAATAGTTATACGAACATGAAAAATTCAAGATTTTATAATTATACCGATAGTGACTCAGAAACGTCAAGTGATTTTCAATTACACGAAAATGATGAAACGTTTATAAAATTTGACACAAACGAATCGTATGAAATCTACGAACAAGAACAAAAAAATGAAAGAAATCAAAATGGCAACGACAAAAACCTATACAATTACAGTGAAAAAGAACAAGGGTTATATGACGATTATAAAGATGACGAAATACAAGTACATCAGATCGACGAGGCGTCGGATCTAAGGAATAATACATGTAAAGCAAGTGAAAATTGTTATGGATTAATGAAGAAAGAACGATTACAAATAAATAATGGAAAAGCGCAGCCACGGGTATGTGATGTGACTGAGCCACGTATTAAAGAGAAATTTGATGAAATTACTGAAAATTATGGTATTATTGAAGCACCATTGTTCGATAGGATGGCTGAGAGTCCCTCCTGTACTAATTATGAAAACGAAGTTGACCTGAAGTATGATATTGAAAATGAAATAAAAAATGAAGAAAATTTATTGAATAAGACAGTCAATAATTGTCGAGTACAAATGGTTAATGAAATCGAGGAGGGCGATAAATGCGGACCTCGTGAAAATAAGGAAAATTTTGTTGATAAAAAGATGAATTGTCGAGTACAAATGGATTATGAAATCGAGGAGGGCGATAAATGCGGACCTCGTAAAAATAAGGAAGATTTTGTTGATAAAAAGATGAATTGTCGAGTACAAATGGATTATGAAATCGAGGAGGGCGATAAATGCGGACCTCGTGAAAATAAGGAAAATTTTGTTGATAAAAAGATGAATTGTCGAGTACAAATGGATCATGAAATCGAGGAGGGCGATAAATGCGGACCTCGTGATAAAAATGTTAGTAAATTGAATAACAAAGAATTGGTTATGTCGGGGGAAGAGTTAGATACTATCCCGAGAACCGAAATATTATGGATAAATAAACAAGGAACTGAAGAAACTGAAAATGAGATAAATAATGAGAATTTAATAAACATACAGGAAGAAAATGAACAGGATGAGGACCCTATCGATTTTTTATTGAATGAACGAGTTATAAACGAAAATTTACGAAGTGAATTTGTTGAAGCCATACACGAAAACGAAATGAATAACAGTTATTTGGTTTATTCAAATAAACCTTATATTAATAATTTTTATAGTTATGAAAGTGAAGAGGTCGACATACACGACATTTCTGACGATCGATCTGAAGCGAGGATACTTAACGTAACGGAGGATACAAGTGCACTTAATCGTAATGAACGGTTAAAAGAAGCCTTGCATTTTGATAAAATGGACAAGGAACAAAGACAATCTATAGAAAATTTAATTGATAAATATTCGGATTGTTTCTGTCTAAAAGGAGAAAAATTAGGCGTGACAAATGCCATAGAACATAAGATACCGACTGTCGACGACATACCCATCACAGCTAAGCCATATAGATTTCCTCATGCTCTCAAAAGCGAACTTGATAAACAATTAAAAGAAATGATTGAAGGAGACATAATTGAACCATCAAGTTCCAATTATACATCACCTGTTTTTCTAGTAACAAAAAAACCTGATAGTCAGGGTAATAAACGATACCGACTAGTTGTCGATTTTCGACAATTAAACGATAAAACCGTAAAGGATCGATACCCATTACCTAATATACTAGATATTATCGATCAAATCGGACCAGAAAATCGTGTATTCACCGTCTTGGATTTATGTCAAGGATTTTTACAAGTTCCGTTAGCACAAGAAGATCGACACAAAACAGCTTTCGCATCTTCATTCGGTTTATTTCAATTTAAAACAATGCCTATGGGATTATGCAATTCTCCAGCCACTTTTCAAAGAATGATTGATCGTGTTTTCGAAGGCATGCAAGGCAAAGAAATATTTTTATTCCTTGACGACGCAGTTATATACGCTAAAAATATTCAGGAGCATAACCAAAAGTTTGAAAAATTTTTGCAAAGAGTACGCGCCGCAAATCTGAAATTACAGCCAGACAAATGTGAATTTTTGAAGAGAGAAGTAGTGTATCTGGGACACGTACTATCACCAGAAGGTGTTTTGCCGGATCCAAAAAAATTAGAAGCAGTAAAAAAATTTCCAATTCCAAAGACAGTGAAAAACATACGTCAATTTTTAGGATTAGCAGGTTATTATAGACGATTCATTGCGAATTTTTCGGGTATTGCTAGACCGTTCAGTAATTTATTAAAGAAAGACGCACCCTTCCTATGGTCCAGCGAGGTGCAAAAGGCATTCGATGATTTAAGAGAAAAATTGTGTAAACAACCAATACTACAAATCGCAGATTTTAATAAACCATTTATAGTGACTTGTGACGCTAGCGGTACAGCAATAGGAGCAATATTATCACAAGGAGAGGTGGGAACCGACCTACCAGTTGCTTATGTTTCACGAGTATTAAACAAAGCCGAGCAAAAATATGATACTTATTCAAGGGAAGCATTAGCCATACTGTATGCCGTTACTCAGTTCGATTGCTATCTAAGAGGCCGTCGTTTCCTCATTATAACAGATCATAAACCACTTGTTTGGTTTAAAAACTCAGTAGATCCGACATCTAGAGTTAGTAGATGGAGAATAAAACTGAATGCATACGACTTTGACATCGTATACAAAGCCGGTAAAAGTAACGTTAATGCTGACGCGTTATCAAGAAACCCAATAGAAGAACCCGTTTATGTTATTAAAAATCATTCTATGGAAACACGCAGTCGTGCAGGAAAAATAACACGGCCAAACTACAACGAAAAGAGAGCTAAACGACCCAACAAGTCAAATATATCAAAAAAACCAGTCAAAAACCTTCCTATAATACAAGAAGCCCCCGAGGAAATTGAAACGATAGTCAACTCAGACAAAAGATTACAACCCATGGAGATAGATAATTTTAACAACAAATTTGACGAGTCCTGGGAAGAGAAGGATGTTTACGAAGAACCAAATGATGAAAAGAAATTCATTGAAGTTAAAGAACAACTCTTTATGAGAAAAGATAATTACGTTTATTTCATAACTACGACTGGAATGCCTTTAGATGAAGGATCCAGAAATTTGGCTTCCAAATTATTACTACCTCATTTTTCCAATTTAAATCCAGGAGAAATAAGAATCAATAACAAAAACGGAAAAATGCATTTTGCTATGGTGTTACGTGACGAAGAGCGACTGAGTACTTCAGAAATTATTAATAATCTAAAAACGAATCTATTAAATTTACAAAATATTATATTAAAAGAAAAATTACGTTCAATAAGTATCGCAAAGAGCGAATTTATTGAAAACGTTTCATGGAACGAAATATTGAAACAAATAAGTATAACTCTACGAAAAATTAATGTAAAAATAATTATTTGTTTAGAATTCATAAAATGTGTGGAAGAGAGTAATAGGGAAAATATTATTCGCGAAATGCACGAGTCAGCTTGTGCAGGACATAAAGGGGTAACAAAAACCTATAAACGTATAAAACAACGTTTTTATTGGCCAGACATTAAGAAAGATGTACAAAACTACATTAGACATTGTTTAACTTGCCAACTAAAAAAATTGGTTCGTGTTAAAACTAAACAACGTATGATAATAAGGTAAAGTGGCTATTACTGGGACACTTACGGCAACCTAACTAATATAAGCATATTTTAAAAAGCGCATGTTGCTTTATTTTACAAAAGAACAATTGTAGCAGATAGCCATTATATTCGTGATTAGATTCCTATAATAATATAATATTATTAATTAAATATACACATTAAAATACTGTATTTTAATAAATAGTTATTTTAACCATTACTGGAACATCAGTTTTGGGGCTAATCCTAAAGTGGAACGCACTATACCCAATACTGGAACAAGCAAAATTCACTGAGGTTAATTGTAATTAAGTAGCTTGCAAATTTCCTTTAAAATTGATAATCTTAAACTGAGAAATTAAAAACTTAACATTAAAAGAATAAAAACTGATTATTATAAAACATAAGAACGACATTTATTTATCTTCATTTTTTAAAGTACACATTAACACGAACTTGAACATTTTTTTGTGTTATACGAACATTTAGTTAAATTAAATAATTTATTTTTCACATCTTAGATAACATTATATATATATATATATACTATAATTTGAATATAATTTGAAGGTGGTTTGCCTCCTTAATTACAGTTTTTAAATGTTTGATCACAGTTTGAATACTTAAATATAAAAAATTTTTAAATTTCTTCTTTTTTTATTTTTATTTTTGATTGCAGAGATTCCACTTCAGCATTCAATAGTTGTCGGTCAATTTCTTCAATATTACTAATTATAGTCTTTAACTGATCTTCTAATACAATTCGGTTTTCTTTATTCGCTTCGTTTTTGATTTTTATTTTAAGAGCTTTATTTTGTAAATTCAAATTTTTTTATGGTCACTTAACTCTCTCTTTTTTTCTTTAAAAGATTTAGCTACAGACTTTTCTTTATCTTTTAATACCTTCTTTTCTTCTTTCCTTTTTTTGTTTAATTCAATTTGATTTTGTCTAAATATTTTCTCATTTTCTTTTTTCTGCAGATTTTCTATAACTTTCTCTACAGTATTAACCGTGACCTCACTCTTTTCCACTTTCCTTTTTTTCTTTTGAAATTGTGGGATCTTTGCAATTTTAAGAATTTCTTGACAGATATTTAAATCTTCGTTAGCTAGAATATAAGTACAATAAAAAAATTATTTATATATATATATCTATACAAACATATTAGTAAAATAAGTATACTTACTTGTAACATCCTGAACTTTTTTATTTTGAATCAAAGTTTTTGATAGCATTGTTTTTTCTGCTGTGAAAGTTTTTTCACAATTTAAGTCAGTTACTGTAGATTGACTCATAGAAATTGATGAGCAACTTGTTGATAAATCCAAAACTGCGTATTTTTCAGAATCACTGTGGAAATTTGACAGACAATTATCAGTATTGTCCTTTAAATTGCCGATCGTTTGTTTTGTCAAATTCAATGACTCACTGTGTAGATTTGTCGGTCTATCTTCTAGCTCGTTAAGAAAACAATCATTCAATGAATGCTCTTCACCTTTAGTAGATTGTTTAATAGAGGTTTTTTCAACGCAAGTGCTAACATCTGGAATAATAAAAATATGAATTATCAATATGAATATATTTAAAACTTGAATATTAATTATAACCAACCTTGTGGGTTTTCAAAACAGGCAATATTGAACGAAGAATCCATCGTATTATATGCAATTTTAGCTGAAGTACTTGACATACTGTCGTCAGGTGTAGGAATCCCAGAGTCATGTAAGGCATCGTTTGGCCAACTAAAATACTGATCTGTTGTCACAAGTTCGTTGACTTCAGCAACAGTTTCTTCGATAACATAAGTATTCATGACTAAAAAAATACATTTATCATTATTACAAATATAATCAAAAAATTAAATAAGAATAATTTTAACTAACCTTGTAACTCACTAGGAGTGAGAGAACCTGTACTTTCATATGCACTACATGTTTCATTTAAAGTTATGTCTTGTTTTTCAATTAAATTGAAAGAATTTGTAACCTGATTTAAGTTATTTGAACTGTTAGTTAAGTCTTGTTGAAATACTATTTCTAAATTGTTTATATCTAAGTTTTCAAATTCAGTTCCGATATGATCTGTTACATTAACAACTCTAGTATTGTTAACAATATTATCTAAGGTGAAAAATAAATTTTACATTTTAAACTTATTGATATGAAAAATAATTTTACATTAAAAACAGTAGATATTTAGTAGTTGCGTTGAGAGAATACAAAAAACTCTTTCATTTACCAGAAGCACCTCGCAATTTTCTCCAACATTCAAAAAGACCATGCAACTTAATATCTCCAGTCCAGACTTCATTCAATTCATTTTTTCTAAAATCATTTAGTACACTAGGAGAAAGTAATTCCTTTTCAAAAGTCTGGAGGAACTTGTCACTCTTACTGGATGAGCTAACTGTATCAGTTATTTCTACTGTATCCTCGGCAGTTAAATTTTGTTTATTTTTTTTTCTTTTACTAAGCACATTATATTGTACTGCATCAGGATTGAACGGAAAAAGTCCACATCCTCGGAAACCATTTACAATGCAATTTGTAAAGTTATATGAATCCAAAGCCGACTTCAAAATTTCAGCAAACATGTATTTTTTAACGTCTATAACATTATTTTTTATCCTCCAGGTTTCGTTAGCTTCTTTATATTTGTCTTTTAGAACATGAAACAAACCTACATCGAGAGGCTGTATAATGTGAGTAGAATTTGGATACAGTCCGATCAGTTCTATTTGTTTTTCTTTACAAAATGTTGCTAATTGCATTGTTAAGTGTGAAGAATGATTGTCTGCGTACAAGATGACAGGAAATTCAATCTCATTTTCAATCAGCCAGCTATAGAAAACATTTACTATATACTTATAAAAGCTGTCAGATGTCATCCATCCTTTTTCTGTATTGCCTACTGCCCAATCACTAGGTATTTTTTCTAAGACTTCTCTCCTCGGACTAGTTTTAAGATCAAATAATATCATTGGAGGGAGTAGTTGACCAGTAGCAGCCGCAGTAAACAGAACTGTAAGACTACCTTTTTCATTACTACTTACAACCTTGTAGATAGCCCTCGCTCCTTTCTTGGCAATTACAGCATCATTCTTTGGAGGCACTAACATAAAGGATGATTCATCCAAATTGAATATTCTTTTTGGATCTAAGTTCAAAAGATTTTTTTCTTCTAGATATATTTTCAATTTAGCAAACCACTGTCGTAAGTCATTCTCTGATACAGATGCCCTAGTAGAGGTAAGATTTTGAGCACAACGGATACTCAGGTTGCTATGCCGTTTCATGAACAGTCGATACCATTTGTATCCTGGTCGAGCATCTTTGAAAGGATTATCTTTTCCTGTACTCATGACATAATCTTTAACTGTATCCAACAACAGTTTTTTATTAACAGGAAATCCATGTTCTGCACGATAGAGAAGCCACTTGACAAAGTCCTCTTCTTCAGACGCAGTGAGCACTGTTGGAGCACCTTTTTTGGGATTGAGTGATGGTTTATCACTTTTTATAAACCTAAACAGAGTGGTCTTGGGGACTCCGAAGGTAGCTGCTGCTTCACGAAAAGAACCTCCCTTGTCAATTGCATCTAAAGCTTCTTTGATTGACTGAACACTATAATTCCTTTCCACTCTTTTCTTTTTCAGTGTACTGGTTTTTCTTTTCTTCTTTGTCTTACTCTTTTTGCATTTTTCACCAGGCTCTTTCTTTTGCATTGACATATTTATAGATGCTTTTTTCTTAGTTTTGGCCATTTTCTATAGAAGTTAACATATGAACACAATTAATTAAATTTGATATTAATGTGAATATTTACAATGAAATTAATTAATTACTTATAATATAATAACTTACCTAGAATATAGATACAATTACAGGTTAGGTTTAGATTAGATTAAAACAGTACTGCACTCAAGTATTCCTATTGGCTATAATTATTTGACTACACACGTCAAGTTACACAATAATGTTTTTATTACTTATTTCTAGACAATATTTATTATAAAATACAATTAAACATTATTTAAATACACGTCCCTGTAATGGTACACGGATATATGCAACTCACGACGAAGAATCCGAAACTGGAACATCAACGCCATCTCGTTCCAGTTTAAGCAATTAATTCAAAAACTTGTCCAAAAATGGAACACAAGATTTAAAAAAAAATATTCAATAAAATTATACAAATATGCATTTATTTTAATTATTGATGTACACAAAATGTGTAGGAACATTATTTCGTGTATAAATATGCAAAATTTCCTTAAATTAAGGATAAAAAAGTTAGGCTCGTACTTTTGAAACACAAGCATAATGGTGAGTTTTTACGTGCTTCTTGCTCATTCTTTAAGGAGCACTTTTTATTATTTTTTTATAAAACATTTAACTTATAAAAATAAAAATAAGTAGTGTAATCAAATAACTAATAACTTTGAAAATATTCTATAATTTCTAATTTTATGTTCTATGTTACGATGTAAAAATAGCTGATATAATTTATTATCGTCCCAGTATAGGGCACACTTTTTACTTTGTCCCAGTAATGGCTACTTTACCTTAACAGATACTCCGTACTCGGCTATGGAATCCATATCGGTCGATCTTGTGGGACCATTTCCCAGATCTCGAAATAATAACAATAATATATTAACCATTCAATGCAACCTTTCAAAATACTGTATGGCGATACCCATACCAGACGCGACCGCGGCAACGATTGCCGAAGCGTTAGTCCGTCGACACTTCTCAATTTTTAGCGCCCCGTTGTTAATTATATCCGACCAAGGTACCTCATTTTTAAGTAGTCTGATGAGAGAAGTAGCGAAAATTTTTAAGATTAAACAAGTTAAAACCACGGCTTATCACCCTCAGTCCAACTCCGTTGAGCGTTTTCATAGCAGCTTAGCAGATTATTTAAAAACAATGATAGAAAGAAATGACTCATGGGATGAGTTATGCGAATTAGCCGCGTTTTCATATAATACGTCGGTACATGAGGGTCATCTCTACCCGCCTTTTGAAATTGTTTTTGCACGAAAAGCGCGACTACCATCAAACGAACCTTTAGACCCACGAGAACGAGTTCCAACGTATGATGATTACATTATAAATTTACGACAACGTTTAAACGAAATACAGGGAATCGCGCGAGAAAAATTAATAGCTTCTAAACATAGGTCAAAATTCTATTACGACAGGAAAGCCAATCATCAAGAATTTCAGACAGGGGATAATGTCTGGTTATTAAAAGGAGGGAAGAAATACAAACTAGGCGATCAATATACTGGACCACATCGAATTTTAGAAATAGTTAATAACAAGGGAAATGTAAAAATAGAGCTAGCTCATAATAAAACGAAAATAGTGCATGTTAATAGGTTAAGATATTCATATATGGAACCTTTGTAGTGCCTAAACATAGGTATATAATATATAATAGCCCCAATGTGCTTGAAAATATGTATACGCACTTATATGTATATTTTACAGTTCTAAAAGTTGTCAATAGAATAATATTTATTATCTTGTAATCAATTGGCATACATTCAACTTAAAATAAAATTATTTCAATTTATCTGACTTTATACAAAAAAAAACGATATAAAAACAATATGTATATATCTAAATTAACGACGAAAATAAACTACAAGGAAATAATATTTTTTATTATACGGAAAGATCATTACAAGAAAAGCATACACTCACTTAAATTAAATAAATACGCGATTATTAAACTAGAAACGAATAAAGCAAATAACAAAAAAAAAGGTCTTTTTCTCTTTACTCTTCTCGCCTAAGATAACAATGATGTTAATGTACAAAGGAAAGTAAGAAAAAGGTTTAAATTTTCAAGGTCAGTTGAACTTAGTCAAATTTAAATTTAACTGCTATATAAAAAAAAAAGATTTACAATAAAATAGAATCATTGGAGTCTAACACATCACTAAATCTAAAACCTATATCCTATCCTTCCTAAGGAGTGCTTGATTGCACCCTTTCCTCCTCGTTGCGGTAAATGCTCCAGCAACACTGTCACTTATCCTTCCTAAGGAGTGCTTGATTGCACCCTTTCCTCCTCGTTGCGGTAAATGCTCCAGCAACACTGTCACTTATCCTTCCTAAGGAGTGCTTGATTGCACCCTTTCCTCCTCGTTGCGGTAAATGCTCCAGCAACACTGTCACTTATCCTTCCTAAGGAGTGCTTGATTGCACCCTTTCCTCCTCGTTGCGGTAAATGCTCCAGCAACACTGTCACTTATCCTTCCTAAGGAGTGCTTGATTGCACCTTTTCCTCCTCGTTGCGGTAAATGCTCCAGCAACACCGTCACTTATCCTTCCTAAGGAGTGCTTGATTGCACCCTTTTCTCCTCGTTGCGGTAAATGCTCCAGCAACACCGTCACTTATCCTTCCTAAGGAGTGCTTGATTGCACCCTTTCCTCTTCGTTGCGGTAAATGCTCCAGCAACACCGTCATTTATCCTTCCTAAGGAGTGCTTGATTGCACCCTTTCCTCCTCGTTGCGGTAAATGCTCCAGCAACACCGTCACTTATCCTTCCTAAGGAGTGCTTGATTGCACCCTTTCCTCCTCGTTGCGGTAAATGCTCCAGCAACACGGTCACTTATCCTTCTTACATACCGTGCAAAATGTAAACCTATATAAATAATTACAACTGAACTTACCTTGACTCTAGTAATTCTGTTAATTAGTCATACTTTCTTACAGAACGCGTATGTCTAAATATATAAGGAGAGTTTGGCATACTAGAAACAAATAATTTAACACTAGGCTCAATGGACATAGGAGAATCTGTACAAATTAACAAAATAACGATTGCAAAGAAACGAGAAGAGGAGGGAAAAGAAAGATTTTATTAAAATTAATAATTAAAAAAAAAAAGGTTGAAAACTTCATTAATTAAATTAATTAAATAAAGTAAACTCACAAATAGTATCAATACACATGTCGAATAAAATCATCGATTCAAAATCAAAGTATGAGAATATTTCTAATGTTGATTTTAATAAAAAAAATGTAGAAAATTCGTTTAATTTGTTAATTTTGTGGATAAAGTTCAAAATTCAACTATTAATAAAAACAATAATAATTAAAATTGTACAATTTAGTATTTATGCCAATGCAGTTCACACTAGTGTTCAATCTAATACTTTGTTCATAAATACTGATTAAAACAAACAATGTATATACAACGAAAAGGTTTAAAAAAAATAAAACAACACTTATTTTCATACGATTAATTCCATACGATTATTTAAGTTTTATATAGAACTAATAATATAAAACCTAAGACAGGCACGTTAGAATATTTTCCTCTTATTTATAAACAATAGGTATGCTAATTGTTTCGAATAAATTTTAAAAATTTTATAAAACAATTTAGGATATCCAATGATAATTGATACAGATAAATAATATTTTTCTCGTGTTTATATTACCAATAATACAATGTGTAGCAAAAAAATATACAAAAATAATATAATTAGTAATAAAATTCTGGTGAATTTATTTAAATATTATTCAAAATTAATATTCTTTCATTGGAAACTAAAAAGTAAACAAATTCAAACGATTTCTCTTTATATTACTTGAACATAACAAATAAGTTTCTACAGTTGTTAGTTTAAATAGAATCAAGAAAACGACGAATATTTAAATTTTTCCTCAAAAAAATAGAAATAAAAAGAGTGTAAATTAGTCATTTTAATGTGAAACATAATGGAATCAAGCGAATAAAAACGAACGTTGCTGCCATGATTCTTTGATATGCAAGCATCGGGCAGTTGTATAACTGCTTGGGTTATTCCGTCGTACCGTTTATTCAGTGTAGTCTACTCTTTCTCCCAAGATATAGGAGGATGGTTCTATATGGGCCTACTTAGCCTACTCAATTTTCGCACTGTCACTTATGTATTGCTCATTTTATTTTTTCATTTGTATCGATTGTATCTTTTTCTTATGAAACTAAATTAACTATTTCTCAGTTATATATTATAATATATGTGAATCTTTGTTTATAATGGCTGAAAAGAAAATTTAAAAAAAAAAAGTCAAATAATTATGTGTTCGTTTTATTTTGGTGGGGAGGGGGAGCGAAGAAAATTAATTTTTCTTCACTCCTAATCCTTTTATAAAAAAAATATATAAATATATTATTAAGATAGGATCTACTAACATTGCTCACATTGAAGGGAGAATCTATATTGCATAAGAAGAGGAAATTTTTTTTTTCTTCTCTTTAACAATTCGTAATAGTAGAATTATTAATTGAATAAATGTAAAAAAAACGGAAACTAATATCTAACTCTTTTCTTTGACCTTTTAGAAAATATATATGTAAGCATACAAATATTATAGAAGAAAATTGAAAATTTTGTAAAAAAATGTGGCTACGAGACAAAAAAAATATTAGTAACATATATTTTTAACATGACTTGATGTATACTAAAAATTAGGAGTACAAACTAAAGATAAATACATTTTTTTTATCTACAGAAAAAAACATTTAATAATAATTACACAATTTTTCAGATTATCTAGAATAAAAATTGTAATAATAAAATTTTTTTTTATTAAGTATCTATTTTTATAGATGAACTATACCAATACTGTTAAACTGTTTGAAATAATGTAATAGATGTATGAAAAATAATAACAAACGAAGTTGAACTACGAAAGAAATAATTGTAATATGGTTTATAAAGTTCACCATAAGAAATAAAGAAAAATTAACCGAAATAATGTTTATAATTTAAAATTAAGTATGATATCTTATATTAAGAGAAATAATAATATAATAATAATATTGATCAACGACGAGGGCGTCGTTTTTAAAAAGGGGGGGAGTTGTCGCGTCCCGACGAAAATTATATTATTATTTTTCGTAAAAAGTACTGCGTAGTTTAGAATAAAAATACGGCGTAGAAGACGAACAAAATAAGGTTGATAAAGAATGATTCTAAATAAATGCAGTAATATAAAATAGAGCTAAGGAACAGATTATTTTACGAGTGTTTCAAACGAAACAGAGACTGATAAGTAGAGTTGAAGATATTATTCAAAGCCAATACGCATATAAGCGGGATCGCCGATAGTGAGATCGAAACGAAGGGTTACGCAAGAGTTTTTTTGTACTGCACTATAAAATCAATGCTCGGAGAAGAACCGGCAATGGGAAACATCGACTAGAAAATTCGAGCATTAGAAGGAAGTAATAAATTAAGCCGTTCTTTGGATAACGTCGCAGTATAAAAGGGGGACAGAAAATTCTCCGAATCAACTACGAAGCGATACAGAAAATGCATGGGATTCGATAATTTTTAATTACGCACATCTAACGGTCCAATCGGGTGCAAGCACAGAAAAATCGAGAACTACTTACACATCTCCATATAAGGCAAAGTGTAAGACAAGGCGAAGCGTAAGACAAGGACAGATGTATAGGATTTTAGGGTATATAAAGAGGACCCAGAAGAGACACAGGCACTCCTAAATTTTCATGTAAAGCTTTCGCAAGGCGAAGCTCTGCTGGACAACTCTTTGATTTTTATCCGAGGGCGTGGCTCTGCTACTTGAACTTTAAAGTAATACGTATTAAAAATCACAAGAGGAATCGAGACGTATCATTGACATCTACAAGCCATAGTCGAGGAACTACGACTTCGACATCTGGAAATCGTCGAGCTCCAACAGCATACACATCTAACGTCGACGTTAGCAGGACATTATACGGCAATCTGACACCGCTACCCACGTTCAAGGCGGACCTTCGTTCCTCACCGAATATACACACACACATATATATATATATATATATATATATACACATATATATATATCTATATATTTGAGTACTTAAGGTATATTCTTTTCGGCTATCTATACGCTTGTATTATTCGTAAAGGCAACCTGATATTTTATGTTATTTCGATTGCTGAACCAACCGTTTTTCTTTTAAAACAATTATTATTACATATTACAATTTATTTATAATAATTATTCGTTACATTGTATTTGAATTGAAATATTCACGGTTTGAATTACAATTTATTAACTATAATTCATGTTTTAAACGACAACCATTTTTTTATTTTTATCTGCATTTACTTATAATGATTCCTATTTCAATTATTGATTATTAATGTTTATAATAAAATAACCTTGTGTATTTTTTTATTCTATAATGTGTTAATATGTTCGCCGTACATTTGTTTATTTAATCAAAATTAATCGTTATTCGATTTAAATAATTTTATACAATTGTTAATAAAATAGTGTAAATTTATGTGTTTTTGCCCATTAAAAAGCTGTAATAATTTAGTTTCACGTGTTCATTTAAAGAAAAACAGCATATTATATTTAAATAAATAATGCATAATTAATACGAAATAAAACATATATTATTTTATTTATCCCACATTATATCCTGCATCTCTACTCTCAAAATAACTTCGCTCGCTACTCCCGGAGACGTAAGGCTAGTCCTAGTCAAACAAGAGCGAAAGGAACGCGAATGGTTTATTAACCATTTGCCTTCTTGTAATATTTTTTATGGTAATTGGTGCAAGTCTGGACGTGACAAAAGCTTAGTTTTTTTTGCCTTATGGCCTAGTGATATAGATTATGTAAGAAAGTCTAATTGTTCAGTTTTTTAATATTTATAGAGTTATATTTATTTTATAAAGTATATACTATAAATTTTATAGTAAACATATTTTTATTTAGAATTATAAGAGTTGATCAATAAAAAAAATTTATATATTTTTTACGTTTTATAAATAAGCTATCTGCTAAATTTTATATTTTGTATTACTTTAAATATGACAAATGTAATTGAAATAAATACAGTTTCATGGAAAAAATGTGTTATTTCAATGCTCTTCTATTAACCCTTTCTATCTTTCTCATTATTTTAATTATTATTACTTATTTTCAGTTATAAAACTTATAAATTTAAATGAATAAATTTTATTCTAAATTATTAAAGATAATTAATTTAAATAAATTATTAGATAAATTAAATTCAAATTATTTAAAGTAAAAAAAAACTTTTTAGCAATAATTATTAATTTCTATTTAAGAAAAAAAAAAGAAAAATTAATTAATTAAAAAAACAAACAATAAATTTTAATAATCACAAAATAAAATAATAGATATTATTGAAGTTAAAAACATATATCTAATTATTAATAATTATTACCAAATAGTAATTATAACAATCTAATAATTGTAAAAAATAAAAAAAGTAAAATGAGAAAGAAAAATAGGTGTAAATAAAAGCAAATAAAAAAATTATTTTTTTCTGATATCATATAGTAATTATTCTGTTTTATTATTTTCCTTTTTTTAATTTTCTACATTTATAAATTTATATACAACTTTATTTAATTTTATTCGATTTTTTTATCCTTTATTTTTAAGTATTTACTATTATTTGCTTTTATTTGTTCTTATTAGTTACGATTTAAAATATCTTTTACCAGGGAGACTATAAGGAATTTTCTACACGGAGGAAAAAGTCCTTTGAAAAATTACGATATTTTTACTGTAAGCGAGAGACAAACGTGGTTCAGTTGAAAAAGTACAATATTTGTTTTGGTAATAAGTAAACACTTCCAAGAATAATTGTTATTTCAGTTCACTAAAAATCTGGACTCAACAAAATATAAAATAAATTTTAATGAAAGAAACAACAAATTTTACTGCAAGTCTTATGAAATAATATCACAACAACTACTAAATTTTGTTAGACATTTTAGTAAAATTTTTGTACGACGAATTTTAGTAGACAGGTTAGTACAATTTAATCAGCCGTTAAATATTCTTTTTATTACCTCGAATTTAATAAAAAAAACAAATTTTCTCTTGCCAATTATTAAAATTATTAGTTGCCGAACCCGAATATATAAAATTATTTTAAATTTAATGACTTTATAACAATTATTTTATGAATGGTCATGTACTGGTAACAATTTTTTAGTGGCCAGCTATTGGTATATTTACCTTCATTACAAACCGACTGGTTTAGCTTTTAATTGATATTAACAACGGGATAATGCAATAAATGTTAATAAAGTTCGCGCATCCTTTGAGCGACGTGTAGCATATAATGACGATTCGAAATAAGATAATAGTAGAAAGTGTTGATGGCGCAGGCGCTAACGTGTTCGATTTTGACGTGGAAGGTCCCAGGTTCGAATCCCGTTGTCGGATGGTCCAAAGTTTTTTTTTCATTAAAATAATTTATTATTCAATTTATATTTCAGTTTCTTTCAGTAGCAATAAAAATTACTATATACTGCTTTGTAAAATTTAGTAAACTCGTTCTAAAAATGAGTGAACTCGTAAAAATTCTCGAATTGCAAGTTTGTCTTGATTTTAAGTAAGAATATCGTAATTTTTATATGAAATTTTTTCTCCGTGTACTCATTGCTAGTTTTATGTCGAATGAGTCTTAATTTCCCAAGCTAACCTATAAAACTACCAAACAAATAGAGTAACTTTACAAACTTTCAGGCTACCATTAATACTACTCTTATTATTGATATAACTTTGCACTCTGTTACTTATTTAATTCTTATACTTTATTTTCTGACACATCAAAGTATTTTGGCTAAATTATATATGCGTTTGTATAATGAATATGATCTTGTGACTCAATAGAAAATTCACCTAGAACCATTAAAAACAGTTTCCCGTCATATTTAAAGTAATGAACTGTCTAGTACTGATTCATAACTCCTGTATAGATTATTAATGTTTTTTTTCCGTGTAGCAGTAAAATGATAATTTTTTTAAAAAATGTTTACATTTAATTAAAAAGTATTTGAACAGAAATTGTCTAAAAATGTAGCTATTTGATTCAATTTATCAATTACAAAATAGAAAAACATTAAAAAAAATAGAAATATATTTAATTGATTTGAGATCTATAAGAGAATGTAATGCATGATATGCAAATGAAAGAGTGAACGAGGGGTTGGGTGCTAAATTTGTACATTCCTAAAAAGAATTATAATAAATGTTTATAATCGTATATTTCGGTACTAGCGCAAAAGTGTTGATTTTCGAAAGAGTGCAGGTTTATCGCCCGAGCGAAGCGAGTATAAAGAATCATCTTTCGCACATGTACATCGAACGATATTTTTTGATACAGTGTGACTTCCACACACTCTATCAAAAATATATAAATATAATGCTTAAAAATATATAAATAAAAGGCTTAAATGCAATTTTTAAAATCCTAACTGCATCGAAAATTATTATTGTAAAAAAATCATTTCCACTTTAGCAGCAAATTGTTTATTTTCCTTCAATTTTTCATTAAAGGTCATGAATTGAGAATCAGTGTCTACCGGTATGATCTCCTGCCGCTGTAGTATTTCTTCCACCGTCATATCAGTAGCAGATACATTGGATTTACAGCTGCATCCTCGAGGTAAAGCCTTGCTTTTGTTCGTAATAATTGTGACATTTTGGGCTAAAAGGATAAATAATGCTTTATTTTATTATTAATATTGACGATGACATATTTGAATTGTTTTAAAGTACTACTAGTTTAAGGACGTTCAGGACTATCTTCAGGTGCAAGAAAAAAGGGGAGCGGTACTCCCCCCGTACCGCGCGCACTATTGCTATGGCCCTGCACTCACCGTGCGGCTTACAAGCTTCAGTTTTTGTTTAGATTTTCGTTCATTATTGCAAATTTACATGGTAAAGTAGCTTCAAATGTTACTTTATTTATATTTATTTGAAATTATACTTCTAATTTTGCTTTCTCGTACAGAAAGCCAGTGTTATAGTCAAAAATTATTTTTTCTAAATTTATTATCTATCGCTGTTTTGACACTTGGAGACTCGAAATATGTAATTTTTGAAAAGTGTATTTGTGTGTATCCGGCTCAATCGAAGTATTTTTGAAGCCGTCATAAATGTCCTTATATAAATTTAAGGGGACAAGCCTGGGTTAATTTGAAAAATGAAAAATTTTTCATCGAGCTCTTAAAAATTTCCTTATAAAGTTATACACATAAAAAAATTATATGATAAAGTAGTTATTGTCGGGTTAGATTTAAGGTGGTTCTAATTATATTGTTCTCTCTATACATTAATTGTAGGATCTAGAAAAAATTCCTATGCTTGACACGTTATTTTCGCAATGGGCTTTGCGCGGTGCACGATTACTCACGTTTTTCTTCATCAAATCGAACCTAATCACTCGCGTTTTTTTTTCGTTTTTACAAGTACTACAACTTAAGTGGAAGACTTTTTTTAAAAACGTTTTTGTCTTTATTTTGAACAACAAATCTCATTTTTTATAAAATATAATGAAAAAATTGAAGCAGCCTCCAATTGAAGAAAAGAAGAGAAGCGTACAGCGCGCAGTCGTGGATAGATTGTGCCTTTCATTCGACTCGGCCTTCCCGAGGGAAGTGGAGTCTAGGGGGGGGCTTTGTGACGGAAATCGTCACACAATCTATTCACGACGAATAGAGTATTTAAATTGTCGAATTGTAAGTCGTCGGAGCCTTTCGTATGTCAAGGCCAACCGACGACACTTGTTTATTTTTCTACAAGTGTACAATTACGCGCGCAATAGTACGTAGGGATGAGAGCGCGAGAGTGTGTGTGTGTTTCCCACTCTCATCCCTTTTTCGAAAATTAGGCGATTGCCTAATCAGTATGTCCCGATCCGCCGCTCGAGGCGGACGAAATAAATCCGGACCGATCGAGAGTTTTTCTGGCTAATAAGGCGCGTGAGGCGCAAAAGCCATCGGGTATCCGGACATCCTCGTGAGTGAGCCGCGAGTGATTTCTGGTGTGTGTTAAGGACGGGAGTGTTGGTGTGAGTGCGGACGCGGTTCGCGAGGCACTCGCCGCGGCACAGGGCCGCCTTCCACCACCGCAGCCGACGTCGGTCCTCCGTTGCCCAGGAGGACAAAAGGGACACGGATCGGCTGGGCCATCCACGGGGCGAATCCCGGTAAGTCCTGGTTATATTACCGCGCGTTCCCCCCTTTACCCCGAGTGTGTGTGTGTGAGACCTCGGGAGTGTATTCGGGTACGCCGGTACCCGAATAGCGGAGATCGGGGTAAAGTCAACCGCAGGCGAGAATCTCGATCCGGTTGACTCCCGATACTTCCGCCCGCGCGAAACGATCATTGTCGCGGCACACGGCCTGGATGGCCAATTGTTAAATTCAAATTAATAAATGTTTTATTAATTTTTT
>CM047430.1:45897273-45924498 GCA_026168455.1 Theocolax elegans
AAGCCAGTTAAACTATAGAAATAGGCTAAAACTAGGTATATTTTTGGCCTTGCGATGAAACGCTTTTTCGAACCTTTCCTACCTATTTTATAGAATAATCTATAAATGTTAGGATTGAACTAAGTATTCTTAAGTTAGGAAAACTAGATTCCGTAAGCAGAATACCTGTCGCAGTATAGCCCATGCGCAAGGCTGCAAAAATGTTTCAGATCAATTTGGTGATTAATTTATTAATTTATAAAAGTTGAAATATCTTTACAATGAGTGTTTATGGGACGCAAACAGTCGGCGGACCCGATCGGAAATGGTAAAAGGGATCAAATTTCACAACATGCTTCATGTTTTGTTTTGAACCCAGAAATTAAGACTTTATGTTTGGAGGTTACGCTCATTCCAATAAATGTGCAAGATATGGGTGAAAAAGCGTTTCATAGGGAGTCAATACCTAAGTCGCTGCCCATTTATTAACTTCCCAGCCATTTCTTACATTCTGAATTATTCTAGGGAAGTCAATTTCAGTTTATAACAACAAATGCACGAGTTCTCTCTCTCAGTGTATTGAACCATCTTCAACTAACTATAGGAGACGGCCTTCAGATCACGGATCTTAAGTAAACTCTGGGATATGTTTTGTAATATAATAATATTAAAAAATCCAGATTTTTAGACCCTAACACGTAAATTTACCAAAGTTATGGGCAACTAAGGCAAATTTTGTAAAAAAATTACTTAGACTCAAATCGCTTATAACTTGGAAACAAATAGAGATAGACACTTAAATTAAGAACCGTAAGAAAGCTGAAATCGAGTAGATACAAATTGAAAAAAATTAACCTCAACTCGGCCAATTTGACTCAAAGTTATAAAGAAAATAAGAAATAGTAGAAATTTCGGGCAAAAAATCAATAAATATTTACTAGTAAATTTTGGTTAAAACTTCTACTATTTCTTATTTCTTTTCATAACTTTGAGTCCAATTGGCCAATTTAAGCTTAATTTTTTTCAAATCACATCTACTTGATCTCAGCTTTCTTCTGGATTTTGGTTTGTGTATCTATCTCCACTTGTTTTCGAGTTATAGGCGATGAAATTGGAAGTTATTTTTTTTACAAAATTTGTTTTACCTTCCAATAACTTTGGTAAATTTGCGCGTTAGTGTCTAAAAATCTGGTTTTCTTCACATTTTTATAGTACAAAACATATTCCAGAGTTTGGTTAAGATCCTTGATCCGAACGCTGTGGACTCTCCTAGTAAAACGTACCAAAATAAAAATATAGGTACATAACTTACCATTACGTTCAGGAATATTTTCGTCACGTCTTAATTTCGGCACCTGATCATTTACTTTGTTTAAACAATCTCTCTGTAAATAATAATCATATACAATACCGCAATAAATTAATAATTATTGTACATATCGCATGCAAATACAAACCTTCTTTTTACCTTGATCACTCATTTTGCTATGAAGGCAAAGAAAATCTGTAATATTAAAAACAATAATAAGAAAATTTATAATTAACCATATTTTATAAAAAGAAAATTATAGTTATTGTTTATTATTATTTATAATTACTGAGCTTCGAAGATGTCGATTAAATCTTATATCTTAAACTAAATAGAGTAGGTTTTGCGATTTGGTATACATATACCTATATTATTAATTTGTAGAAACTAAAATATTGGACGTACAATAGAAAAAGTGCAAGCAAATTATTAAAAAGATATTAAATCTGAAAGCGATTAAAGAGGTTCTAGTGTAAACATAAATAACGCTAAAGAAATGGTGAGATAGGTCCACGAATACCTTAAAAGTAGAGGGAGACGTGGCTAAATTGAACGCGGGGCTAACTTGAACGTACGGAATATCTCCGTGCTTGATGTTTTTTAAAATGCTGTTCATGGAAAAAACTTGCTATTTCGTCAACAAATTTTTGTCCGGAGATAGATTTGCGAATTTCAGAGCATTCGAAAAGATAGTACCAAAAAACTGTTTTTGCACTGTGCATCGAGATCTTTTTGCGCGTGCAGAAATACATTTGCTGAGCATGAAAAGAATATTGCGATTCCCGGTGATAAAAACTTAAAATCTATTTACTCGAACGAACATTTTGACGTGCGACTGCTCTCTGACAGTTAATTATAACCAGAGTTGTGTCTATTCAAAGTCATTTTAAGCATTTGGGGCTAAGTTAGAAAAATATGTGGGACTAATAAGAGAGTCCACGGTCTTTGAGAAACGGATCCTTACCAAACTATAGGATATGATTTCTACTATAAAAATATGAAGAAAGCCAGAGGTAAAGGCTCTCATGCCCTTTTTTCGATAGATATAAACAGATAACGAAATATCTGGGCAGAAAAACGCTTGAATTTGATCGCGTATAACTAAATCCAGAAAAAAGCTGAAATCCAGTAGATGCGATTTTAAAAGAAGAAGCTCAAATCGATTAATTTGCCTCAAAGTTATGGAAAAATTTAGAATTTGAGAAATTTTAATCAAAATTTAGTATTAAAAATTGATTGATTTTTTGCTTAAACTTTCTTTAATTTCTGATTTTTTCTATAACTTTGAGGCAATTAATCGAGTTGAGCTTCTTTTTTTTTAAATCGCATCTATTTGATCTCAGCTTTCTTCTGGATTTTAGTTTGAGCTATTCTCTAGTTTCCGAGTTATAAGCGTTTAAAATGGAAATAATTTTTTCACAATACTTGCTTTAATTGCCCATAACTTTAGTAAATTGCAGCGCTACGGTCTAGCTTTGTTCATATTTTTTGTATGAGGAATGATATCCTAGAGTTTCATTACAACCCATTAACGAAACGTATATGATGGTCTCCGTGTTAGCCTCTTAGTCCCCTACGTGTACAAAATTTCAAAAAGCTAGGGTACCTACAAGTTGGAAAATGTGTAACGGTTCAAATCTCGCGCGGAAAATATGTCTAAATTCACGGAATATCCGTAAGGATTGCCGTAAATTGGGCCCGCAAGGCCCGAAATCGCGCTCTCTCTCGTTCGTCGCCCGTCCGACGATTTACCGAAGCTCAAAGACCGAGGACCTGCCGATCATTACATTTGGCTCCTTGACAATTATTCATTCTGGGCTGTTCGAGAAATCTCCAACCCACGACATCGATAAGGAAGATCAACTGCTTAAAGGTTGATTCCACCTATGTGCCGAGTTCGGTGTGCGTACGACGAAGCGGTATTGACGAGCGAGCGAGGAGAGCCAACATCTCCGAGACTTTACGTATATAGAGATAATTAAACCGAGTTGAAATTCTCTTCTTTTCACTTGCGTGGTAAAATTAGTTAGTTGGCGTAAATTGCCGCTTCTTGATGAGTCGCGTATGTATGTTTAAATTTAATAACAAAAGTAATCTACGTGTCAAATAAAATAAGAAATGAGAAACATTGCAAAATAGAAGCTTGATTAATTGATCTTGATGTACATGTGATTTTATCTGCGTGATCGCCCTTTCCTGAATGATTTTATGTAATATATTTAATAAATTTTACAAATGAAAGTTTTTACTTTGATATTTAACACGTGCTCTTATGGAAAATCGTACTTAACTGCAAATTGCTTAACATTCAAAGCTAAGACTATTGAAAAAATTGTAGTAAAAAATAAATACATGATAAACAATTGCAATCATTAAAAATTATCAATAAGTACCTCTAAAGGAAACTATTCAGCATTAATGAAGACTAATATGATTCTTCAACTTGTACGAAAAATTTTAATTTGATGTAATTTTACCTTTGCCGCTTTTTTAATACGCATATTTGGAGTATAAACGAATATTTATAAAATGCATTGACTATAGCGGTGTTACACTAAAACCTCCTTAATAAATGTTTTTTTTATAATGATGCATGTGAAAATGTTATTGAAACCAATTGTTTATCCTAATTTAACTAAATAAAATTGTTTGTTTGCATACAGCAAACAAGCAAATGTAATATAAAAAAATATAACAAAATAAATAAATGGAAGGTAACAAGACTACTGTTTTTGTTAAAGATGTAAATTTTATTTTAGAAAATAAAGAAATAATCATTAAAAATGTATAAACCTAACGATAATAAGTTTAAGCAGAAAAACATTAATAAAAACATAGACAATTTAACAATTTTTTTCAGACTTTGATTAAAATTATATACTTGAAGTTGAACAATAAAATTAGTAATTAAATGCCTTTTATTGAAATCTGAGTTAACATATGGACATTATTTTTGGTTCAACTTGTGGTTCTGACAATATAATAAGTAATTTATAAAAGAAAATTCATTAACGAACAGACATTTGGGTTCCTATATATAAAACATACCCAATATAAAATATACCTAATATAAAACATGTGGTCTTATGCATCCCTTACGAAAAAATTGTGTAGAACAATCCTGCAGGATTTCCTTGTCCTGCAGGATTTTTTCATAAAGGATTATATTTTATAAGCAGGTTTAACATGATTTTTGTATGACATAACTAATTTAAAAAAAAAGTAATTATTTTACTCACGTCGATGTCCTCTGAAAACAGTTTGTATACGATGTTTGCCAAGCTGCGCTGCTTGATACGTTTTCCACACTTTCGCCCAGTCCAACAATAATTGAAGGTTATAATCTTCTGAAGAAATTGTCGAATAGGACGTAATATCGATGTGCCACATACCTCGACTAAACGGTTCTGCAAATGGGGTGTCCAAGAAAAAGTTGCCAGCGGAGGCGCGCCGAGCCTTTTCGCGCTAAATTTGCGCTGTTCAATTCGCGGAAGAATTGACCCCTGACCATAAACAAATATTCCCAAGACGTAAATCGAGAAATTTTTTCCACAACTTTCGTATTGTGTTATTGATTTTGTCTTAAGGCAATGTGATAGTCAAATTACAGAAATCTACCTTTAAAAACCCAAAAACTTTCAACAATTACGAAATTAAAAATCTGAAAAAATTCATACGTCACGTTTTAACGATATAGAAGAACGTCACAGAGCAATTTTCCAAAATAATTAATTTAAAATTAATTAAAAATTAATAATGACTTTTCGTAATAAAAAATTTTGAAAAAAATCATACGTACTATTCAAAGCAAGTAAAAAGTCCACTATGGAGATTTTTTGGACTAAGTCAACCCATTGTTAATTAAAAAATAAATAGGGATTCCAATTTTTTATTATCACATCTCCTTAAAATTTATCATATAGGTCGAAAAAGTGAATTGAAAATTCAAATCGACTTTACACAATGTGGGATACGCTTTGTTTTAAATAAATTTTATAGCAATCGAAAATAGAAGTCGCACCTTCATTTAATACACACACTTACCGATAGTCACTGATTTTTCAAATTTATCTTTCAGTTTGTACATTTTCTCTAATATATAAGTTAAGGTACATTTTAAGATGTGCAACAATTGTGTTTGTGCTAAAAAAAGTTAGACAGAATAAAAATTAAGAGCTGTATTTGAAAAATTTAATACAGACATCTGTAATTTGTATGCGCTCCCCTTAAGCTTCGAAACTCTATAATTCAAGTTGAAGAAATGAAAAGCACGAAAGCAATTAAATACCAAAGACCGCGCGGGACTGCGCGGTGGTCAAAACGCGTGGACGGGCGTGGCGCTCTGCGCAAGATTGCGCAGTCTTTGATATTTAATTGCTTTCATGATTTTCATTTCTGCAGCTTGAACATTTGAGATACGAAGCTTAAAACTTCATCTAAAATATAACCTAGAGCTAAATCTGACTTAGCTCTGTTAGAGTGTAAACTTGACTTCGCATTTAGTGCCTAAGGAGGTTTGCAAACCCTCGCAGACGAAACGTCGCACATTTGATAAAATAAGGTTTTTTAAAAAATTTCTTAAGAAACCTGGAATTACCTTTACAAATCGAACTGTACGTGAAATCTACATAATGGACGGTTTTTTAAAAAATTTACTCCTTGTAAAAGTAACGAGTTAGGCAATTCAAGTAACGGCTATTTTCTTTAAATTCTTCCTTGTTATACTTTAATATAAATAAACGAAACACAAAAAGATGGTTAAACAGTTATTAACATGTATTTAATCCTATTATTGTTTTATAAATGTATAGGATATGTAATAAATAATAATACTATATATCTCGTTATTAGATTCTGCATATAATATTTTATTCCTTAATGTGAATCTTGAAAATAAAATAGTATATTGTGTGCCTAAGGGCGTAAATAGGGCTTTTTAAGCCGAGTGAGGTGCTGGTGAGCTAGCACGAGCCGAAGGTGAGCGCGTTGCCAACCGAAGCCGAGTACGAAAAACACACGAGGTCAAAAAACCCACTTAGCCCTTGGTGCACACCATATTTTTTGTGACAAGGGCACGAATGTTCGCGTTTAAGAAGTTTTCAAAATCGGTAAATTATGCAATGATCACGCTAATATAGTTATTTATGCACCTCGGGAGTAAAGTAGGCGTTTATTCCCGGGATGAAAGTTACTGCCCGAGCTTTAGCGAGGTTTTACTAGTAAATCATCCAAGGAAATTATTTTTATTAATCAAATGATTTCATACCGTGCTTTAGACAAAAAGGTAAGTCTACGGTGAATAAAGTTGCTCTACGAGTAATAAAATGGGTCTACGCTGAATAAAATGAGTCTACGGGGAATAAAGTATGTCTACAGGGAATAAAATAATCAAGGGAAGAAAGTGCAATTTTAGTGCCTCCGTAGAGGTCAATAAAGTGGACTTTTCAGATGGTTAGCG
Organism: Theocolax elegans; assembly: GCA_026168455.1. Taxonomy (NCBI): domain Eukaryota; kingdom Metazoa; phylum Arthropoda; class Insecta; order Hymenoptera; family Cerocephalidae; genus Theocolax; species Theocolax elegans. Next base: position 45,904,020 of record CM047430.1, read on the forward strand.
TGAAAAATTCATTTTTAATCACCATCAAATTCAATTTTATCTATGCATATACTTATATATGTACGTATGTATATGTATAGATATTATATATTCGTATAGGACGCTAAAAAACTCCATAAAAAAAACGGTCGTTGTTCATAAAAAACTCCCGCTATAAATGTGGGAGCGGGCGTTTGTTTATAGAGTCCTTTAGCGTCCCCTGCGAAGATTTATGCTTTTGTTGTTTCATACATTTTCGTGCAACGATAATTATAATTAATTAATATGGTGTACAAATAATTTGCACGTCTAAAAGATGAACTTTTAGATGTTATGGCTATTACATTTTTAAAATATGTAATACATAACTGAAAGTGAAAAAAACACGACCAAAGTTCAGACGAATAAAAGTATGTTGCGTGATGATTTAATTATTGTACAAGAATTGTAATTACAACTTTTGATTTTCTCGCAAAGAATAAATTAATTTAAAAATATCTGCCCTTTTCCTTTGAATAGTTGCGTTATCAAACCATGCTTTCAATTCGTGTGTTAAATACGCATGATTCTGTATGCTTGTCTGAAATAAATAATAAAATAGATATTAAATAAGTACAATATTATTATCGATTTATTCGAAACTAATTTATACATATTGTATCGCCGAATGGTATTATCTGATTTTTTTTATTAAAGTTAATAGTTATAAAATTACCTTAAAAAATTCCTGCATATATTGTAAAGTAAACAATCCGCAATCAGTTCCATTATTTTGCTGAGGAACTTGAGGGCATGTCGTTAACAAGTGTTTAATTAATAAATTGTCCCTTCCAGTTTTACTTTTATAATCATAATAAAGAAACATTTTCAAATTACTAAAAACTTCTTCAGCCTTGGCAGTCCAATTTAGCGAATTAAATATCAGTATACAAGGACTGTAAAAAAATATAATATTTTCATAGAGTTGAAATGCATCTGATTTTTAATAATATATATATATATATGGGGTATTCCACGTGAAGTGGTCCGATCAAAATTTTAAAATGCCCCAAATTTTGGGTACACATTGCAAATGTTTTTCAGAATACAGAAAAAAATTTTTAGGTACTGGAATTTATTAGTTCAAAAGTTATTCTAACCTCAAAAAGTGAACTTTTTCCAGTTTTTTTCAACACCAGCTGGGTTCATCGCTATTTAACTCAAAATCTATCAACTTTTACTATAGAACATTATATGTAACATTCGTTGCTAATTATGTCTAGAATTTATACTTCTGGGTTAGAATTTCTAATTTCAAGGTAAATGTTAGATAAACTACATGTCAACGTTCAACTTGAAAAAAATCTAACTTCGCCACAATTGATTTTTTTATCCAGAAGTTCAAAAGAAAGCTTGAAGCAATACCTTTCAAATGATCTGTAGCATTTTTATGGCCTTCAATTCTGTAAAAAGTTATGATAATTTAAAGAAACACGAAATTTTTTTTAAAATTTAAATGGGAAATACCATGTTAATTTTTGTGAATTTTTTGTCTTTCTTTAAATTATCATAACGTTTTGCAGAATTGAAGGCCATAAAAATGCTACAGACCATATTTAAAAGGTATTGCTCCAAGCTTTCTTTTGGACTTTTGGATAAAAAAATCAATTGTGGCGAAGTTAGATTTTTTTCAAGTTGAATATTGACATGTAGTTTATCTAACATTTACCTTGAAATTAGAAATTCTTACCCAGAAGGATAAATTCTAGACATAATTAGCAACGAATGTTACATATAATGTTCTATAGTAAAAGTTGATAGATTTTGAGTTAAATAGCGATGAACCCAGCTGGTGTTGAAAAAAACTGGAAAAAGTTCACTTTTTGAGGTTAGAATAACTTTTGAATTAATAAATAGCAGTACCTAAAATTTTTTTTCTGTATTCTTAAAAACATTTGCAATGTGTACCCAAAATTTGGCGCATTTTAAAATTTTGATCGGACCACTTCACGTGAAATACCCCATATATATATATATATATATATATATATATATATATATATATATATATATATATACTAACGTTTCATTGTGCTTAGCAGGATCCATGGTTGATTCCAAGACTATTGATGGTAAAAAGCAAATAATCGCGAGAAACCAGTGATTACTAAAATAAAATAAAATTCATTATTATAATTATAATTAAAATTGTTTTTTTACAATGCTATAGTTTTATTCTGTTAAAAAGTGGTGTAACTCTACACGATGCCCAAAGCTATAACATATCCATTTTTAAAGAGTAAACTCAACATCTTCAAATTTTATCTGTACAAGCCACTCCACATACAACTTAAATAACTTACATTTAAGGGAGAATGGGGTACTTTTGCATACTTTAAAAAAATAATTATAAAATTGAATACCGATAATTTAATAAATGTAAGAGAAACAAAATTGAACGATCGAAAGAACTTACCTATAAGTGAAATTTGATCGTAATTATACTGTTACTCTTGTTCGAAGAGATCAATGAGTAGTTTTTAAATTGGATCGTGCTAATAATGTTACTACTTATTGATCTCGAGGTCGAGACTAACAAGGAGAGTCTCAGATGCGGGAAACGCATCTTATCCAAATATTAGGATTTGTTTTCTACTATGAAAATGTGAAGAAAACCGGAGTTATTTTTATCCCATGCTTCGTGTAACGCAATTTAATTAAAACAAATTTTGTAAAAAAAGACTTTCACTTTAATTGCTTATAACTCGGAACCAAGTTAAGATAGATACTCAAATCAAACAACACAAGAAAGCTGAAATCAAGTAAATAGGATTTAAATAATTAAGCTCAAATCGGTTAATTTGCCTCAAAGTTATGGAAAAAATAAGAAGTTGAAACAATTTTAATCAAAACTTTGCAGTACAAATTTATTGATTTTCTTGGCCAAAATTGCGTCAATTTCTTATTTTTTCCATAACTTTGAGGCAAATTAACCGATTTGAGCTTCTTTTTTTTAAAATGTATCTACTTGATCTCATCTTTCTTCTGAATTTTGGTTTGAGTATCTATCTCCACTTATTTTCGAGTTATAAGCAATTAAAGTTGAAGTAATTTTTTACAAAATTTTCTTTAATTGACCATATCTATGATAAATTTAAGCGTTAGAGTATAAAAATCTGGATTTCTTCACATTTTTGTATCATAAAACATATCCCAAAGTTTGGTTAAGATCCGTCACCCGAAGGTATAACACTCCTAGTAAGAGTAACGAGTTAAGCAATTCAAGTAACAGCTCTTTTCTTTAAATTCATTCTCTTTTAGCGTTTGAGTGTCTATTTCCACTGATTTCTGAGTTATAAGCGATTCAAGTGGAAGTCTTTTTTTTACAGAATTTGTGTTATTTGCTCATAACCTGCGTAAAAAAAGCATGGGGCAAAAATAACTTCGGTTTTCTTAATATTTCTACTGTAGAAAAACATATTTATCAGTTATAAGATCCATTTCCCGGATCTGAGACACTCTCCTTGTAAGTTAGTATAATTAGACGACCAACCGAACTTACCTGTAAGTGAAGTTCGATCGAGATTATGCTACTAGTCTCATTCCAGGAGATCAATGAGTGGGTTTTAAATTGGACCGGGTAAAAAGTGTTACTAATTATTGATCTTCAGGACGAGACTAATTAGTTTAATTAACCTTTATCAAAACGTTACCAATGCTGCATAGATATTACAAAATAAAAAAGATATTACCAAAAATATCCTTGTACAAAAATGCTCCTCTCTCACTCATGTATTTCGATAAAAATAAACAGAATTTCCTTAACTTTTCATTGATTGGTACCACAATAAAATCTTTCTTAAATAGATTTAGATTTTTTGTCCACTTTTCAGCTGACATATATTTTTCTGGATCAAGTTCTGCAGTTGTACCAATTCCTGAAGATCTTAACTTCGTGTAGAAGTGAGTACTGAATATATGCGTTCGCTCTCTGTCGAATGGCGAGAGTTCCTCACAATATATATATTGTATAAAAAAATCCATGACAATGTCATTTAAGAACTCTCCGTCGTTTAAACATCTTAAGTGGCATAATCTAATATCTATACCACCTTTCATTGGTGGACGTGGATAAGTTAAGATGCTGCAATTATAAATTATCATTTCGTTAATTGTATTTACATAGTACCGTGTATTTCAATTATTATTTTATAAATGTTGATTTTTATAAATGTTCAATTCTCAAATGTTTATTAAATTGTTAATAACATTGCCGTTCCTTGAAATATGTAGATATCAAGAATAGGAATTAATTAGTATGCTCATATGAGGAAATCCACGGAACCTTTAAATTTTCTGTCACTCGACTTTTTATCTCGAAAAATTTTGTTTAGTGGATACAAAGTATGTAGTTCTTTAGTTTCGATGCTATACTATGTCATTTTCATGATATTGGACCGTCAACAAATTATCTACCATGTCTGAAAGACTTTAAAAAATAAATTTGTTGAGCAATTGCATTGTTTTCAAGCGTCACTTTGGATTTTTTTTTCTCTTTTGTCTTGAATTTTTTGAAGCTACCATGAATCAATATGAAAATTTGAGAAAATATTCCTTTTATTAAGGCCTTTAAAGTAACTACACTCGTATTCGTGTGCCACCCATCGTCTTACTGTGAACTACATTTAAATAAGCGTCACTCGGTTTTGGGTCATTAAATATTTTTTGACATTTTGATGTATAACTTTTTGAAGCCTTTGAAATTTACAACTGGGTTTGAATGCAAATAAAGCTTTTCAAAAACCAAAAAAAATGGTTGCTTCAAAAGTTATGTGACATCAAAATTCACGTAGCTAGAAGAAAAAGTATTTGAAAACCTGCGTAACTTTTTTTCGAAAACATGTTTTTTCGTTGGCACATCAATAGTATTATTTTGGGCACGTCAGAACCTTTTGTAATCTATTATTGTTCACCTTAATAATATATTACCACAAGCTTTACATTGGCCGATCAATATATCGAGCGGTATTGAGATCAGATTTTCGAAAAAATATTAAAATTCACGAGTTGTGACGGGCACTCGGTCTGTACTTACAAGGAGAGTATTTCAAGTGCGGGAAACGGGTCTTTACCGAACTCTAGATTATGTTTTCTACTACAAAAATATGAAAAAAGCCGGAGTTTTAGACTCTCATGCGCTTTCATACGATAAATACAAGCAAAAAACGAAAAATGTTGACAAATAAACCCTTGAATTTGATTGCTTATAACTCAAAAACAAATAGAGATGTGCACTCGAACTTGATTTCAGACGAAAGCTGAGATCGAGTAGATTGAATTTAAAGAAAAAGAAACTCAAATATCTTGATTTAGTTCAATGTTATGGAAGAAATAAGAATTTAACGATATTTTGATGAATATTTTGAATTAAAAAATGTATTGATTTGTAGGCCAAAATATCATTAAATTCTTATTTCTTTCATAACTTTCGGCTAAATCAAGATACTTGAGCTTCTTTTTTTTAAATCCAATCTACTCGATCTCAGTTTTCTTCTGAAATTAAGTTTGAGTGCATATCTCTATTTGTTTTTGAGTTATAAGCGACCAAAGTCAAGGGTATTTTTGGCGAAATTTTTCGTTATTTGCTTACATCTATCGTATAAAAGCGCATGAGAGTCTAAAATTCCGGCTTTCTTCATATTTTTATAATAGAAAACATATTCTAGAGTTTGGTAAAGATCCGTTTCCCAAAGTTGAAACACTCTTCTTGTTAGAGATAACAATTTTTTGAAACATCGATAAAAATGAGTAACGCAGATGAATTATTGATTCAAACGGTCGAAGAAACACGCCTCAAAAGATAAAAAATGTGTTCCTCAAAATTTCAATTTCAATTTTATTTTTGCGAAAAATCAAAGGTTTCGTTTATTTTCTCATATAGATGCAATATGACTAGGAATCTAATAATTCTAAAAAATTAGGATTTTAATAAATATTTCGAAAATAAACCGATCAATTTAACTTAATTCTTTTTTCAACTTTTCATTCCAAGCTTATTTCCTTAGTAAAAAGTATTTCTATTTTTTATATTAAAGAATTTAAGACTAATAATAGAAATGTCTATATTTATAGTGTTAAAATAAATAAATTACTTTTATTTTATTCTATCAGCACTTTGATTAAACTTTTGTACATAAGTAATGTATATAAATTTATTAAATGATTCCAGATATACACCTTTAGCAGATGTCTAGATATACAAATTTAATTATGATATTTAAAATCATACTTTAAAAGAAACTTACATGGTATTCTGATCATTACTAACATCAACAGGCATTGTCTCAGAACTAACTACAGATTTCGTTTCTATATCATCAGGTAATTTATTTTTGCAACGCATACAATAGTTAAAATCTGACCCACTCATTTTACAATAAGGGCACATTGCTAATAACCCTTTGATATACTTAGGTTCCTGAAAAACAAAATTACAAAATTATTGAAGTTTGTGTTAATCTATGCCTTAAAATATTGACTAATAACAAAAAACCATTAAATTATAAAATAATATTTTGCAAAGAAGATTAATTTGTTATAAATGCCTGTAACTATTTTTTAAAATAAATTGTACGTACCCTTTGTGATCTTCGCTTAGAAGACGATCTTCGCTTAGAAGACGATCTACTGTCATTACTTTTTGCCTGCAATTAATGTCATTAATCATTAAAATTTTATTTATATATTATATTAAGAATGTAAAATACAAAAAGCTTACGACGCGTTTGAATTATCAATCGTATAACTAAGAACTCCATGAGGTAAGTAATCATTTTCCTTCGGATTAGAAATCCACTGCTAAATCAAAGAAACAAAAGAAACATTATAATTTTACAATGATGATATTTTTTCAACATGTAAAGAAAATGATTAAAAGTGTTCCTTGTAAGGCTTGTACGTAAAATTCATTATTTTGTTCAATGATAATTAATCAAATATATATTACAATTAATAATTAATAAATGTATATTGCATTGTTTGAGCATGATCGAAACAATTAGATGTATTATTTATTAAATTTAAGGATCTATTTAAAGAAAAGTATTTTTCACGCAACTACCTGAGAAGTTCACTTCATTGGTGTCAAAAGCGTGAGTAAAATTTTAACGTTGCCGTTAATAAATGAAATTAAGACTTGACATTTTTGGAGCATACACTGAGAGAAAGGAATATTTCTAATAAATGATATTCCTCAACTGTTAATAACTGACGACTTAAATACGAGCAAATAAATGTTTATAAGGGTAAATGAAGATGTCTTAACGGTTGAGCATTCTTTTTGTTACGTAAGACAGCATGTGTTAAATCGAAAAATATTGAAAAATGGTTTATGAGTTTTCAATATTTTTCTTTTTAAGTTCTATATACATTAAAAATTAAGGGTGAAATACTTACAGAGAGATTCGATTTTCAGAAATTTTAAAAGTTATTTTTTTGATCGCATACTGCAGAAAAAATTCTTATATTCTTATCGCCTTATTTTGTACAAAAGTCTTTGTTCGTTATACACGATTGCTCGCGTTTTTGTGGAATTTTTTCCAAACTTTTCCATTAGCTTTTACAAAAATTGAGATATTTTTGAGTACAAAATGAAAGCAAAAAACACAAGCGATTAAGTTCGATGTCGTCCACAAAAATATATATAAGTAATCGTACGCAGCACTTAGCCTTTTTCACAAAATAAGATATCAAGAATAATAATTTTTGTGAAGTCTGCGATCAAAAAATCAATTCTTAAAACTTCCAAAAATTGAATCTCTCTGTAAGTACTTCACCCTTCACTTTTTTATGTATATAGAACTGAAAAAGAAAATTTTAAGTTATAAAGCTAACAACCAAAAGTTAATACTAAATAATTATGAGTTCAAAATAAGTAAATATGTATCATAAATAGTAAATGTACCAATTCTTTATAATAAATATTCCTTTCCTTCTGTGTATGGTGTCAAAAAATACAATAAAAACGCAGGAAAATTTAAATTAATCGAAATGGGAAAAATGAAATCGTCGTTTTTGATTTGGGTGAAATTTTTTCTATACATTTTCGAAGTAATACGCGAATATTCCCTTGGATGATTTCTTTTAAAACTTCCTTATAGCTTGGGCAGTATCCACGGAAATAAATGCCTCGTTTATTCCCCTAGTGCGTAAATCTATTATTTCTCAAACATTTAATAATTCAAAATTCATAAGAAAATGTACTCACTGGCTTAAACGTAATTAAAATAAATTCGAAAAAATTTTGGTGTAAAATATAGTGTTACAATCCGTTGATCATAGTTACATATCTGTGGCTTCGCTGCATAACCAGTTAAGTCCACTTTTGATGATTTCGAGATATTAACGTTTGAAAGTTCAAACTTAATTGCAAAATCGGAGAGATCGAGACGAGCCTTGATATTGTACAATATGAATAGTACATACAAAACTTAGATTTTGACGTGCATAAGGCCATGCGCCGTTGTGCATTGCGCCGCTATTCTACGAAAACACCTGAGTTACCTGGTTATTCCGGTAACTTGGACTTGACTGAGTTCGCGGTAACTATCCGTTTTTCTTTATTTAAGTGCCGATCGAGTCATTGTTTCACCTATCATTATAGTTATACAAAATAAAGAATACAAGTTAAAAATCAAAATTGGACGGGCACTGACACGTTAAAACAATTATCGGCGCAGTTTAGTTTTCCAAGTGGACTTAACTGCGGTTATCGCGCTGCGCTAACAAAATTCATTAAGAAAAGAAATCTCAACCCGCGAATTCTTGCACCAACCATTCATTTCATTGTGTTTATTACTAGTTACTAATGTTTCTATGCGTACAATTAAAAAGACTTTTTCTTGATTAATTCTCAACTACTAATAATAATAATAGCTTATAAGTAAATAAAAGTGTAAAAATTAAATTATCGCTATTCTTATGAATCAAGACAAATTAAAATATTTATTTAATTAAAACGAAAAAATGATAACAGTATAATAACTAATGGAAAGAAAAATGGTTGTATAGTTAAACCTCGATACATTCAATGAATTACGTTTCAAAATGTTATTTTACTATTGATATGAGTTAAAAAGTTATGAATTCCATTAAAAATTCAATAATTTATTAAATATTACTCGAATAAACAAAGTATTACAAGTGAAAGCTAATTATTAAGGAAATTCGGTGGACTTAACTGGTTATTCTGGGAACTAATTCATCGCGCGTGGACTTAACTGGTTAAGCAATCGGTTATAACGTCGCCTATAAACAAATTCGGAACTTCGGACCTGGTGTAAATGATAAATAGATACTATAGGTACCCGAAACAGTCCCAAACTCAATTTTCAAAAATATCGACTTAACTGGTTATTCCGTGAAACCACAGATATATAGTACGGTATGAAACAAATATATCATGAATCAGCTTGATTTGATCAGAGAAAGCACTATTTTGGTACTGTGTTAAAATAGTTTTAAGATTCTTGGTGCGATAAGTATCAGTTTTGCACACAGTATCATAAAATATTGCTTGATACGCGATATAAAATTAATTTTCATACGACTGTATGTACATTTGTAAACCGAGCGAAACGAGGCATTTTAACGCACTTGTACCCAGAAGTATTAGACAATACAAGTGTGAGAAAGTAAATGCCGCATACCTCATTTAAACGTTTACGTCCAAATCAAGTGAGGATGTACATTTAAACAAGGAGAAAGTTTTCTTCTCCTTTGTAAATCGCACAGCTGTTTTCATAGATCCCGAGCAAACCTTAATTTTTTAATTAAATAATAAATATCCATATGCATATATTTACCTCTACAGTATTCAGTCCATTTGATTGTTCCGCGGGTATAGCATGAATAACATCTTGCATGTATTTATTTCATCTTTATCTGTATTTAAATTAACCTCCATGATATCGTTAGAAGTACAAGTATCTATAATATTTAAAAATCAATTTATTATTATGAATTAAAAAATGTATTGATTTGTAGGCCAAAATATCATTAAATTCTTATTTCTTTCATAACTTTCGGCTAAATCAAGATACTTGAGCTTCTTTTTTTTAAATCTCAAAAGATAAAAAATGTGTTCCTCAAAATTTCAATTTCAATTTTATTTTTGCGAAAAATCAAAGGTTTCGTTTATTTTCTCATATAGATGCAATATGACTAAGAATCTAATAATTCTAAAAAATTAGGATTTTAATAAATATTTCGAAAATAAACCGATCAATTTAACTTAATTCTTTTTTCAACTTTTCATTCCAAGCTTATTTCCTTAGTAAAAAGTGTTTCTATTTTTTATATTAAAGAATTTAAGACTAATAATAGAAATGTCTATATTTATAGTGTTAAAATAAATAAATTACTTTTATTTTATTCTATCAGCACTTTGATTAAACTTTTGTACATAAGTAATGTATATAAATTTATTAAATGATTCCAGATATACACCTTTAGCAGATGTCTAGATATACAAATTTAATTATGATATTTAAAATCATACTTTAAAAGAAACTTACATGGTATTCTGATCATTACTAACATCAACAGGCATTGTCTCAGAACTAACTACAGATTTAGTTTCTATATCATCAGGTAATTTATTTTTGCAACGCATACAATAGTTAAAATCTGACCCACTCATTTTACAATAAGGGCACATTGCTAATAACCCTTTGATATACTTAGGTTCCTGAAAAACAAAATTACAAAATTATTGAAGTTTGTGTTAATCTATGCCTTAAAATATTGACTAATAACAAAAAACCATTAAATTATAAAATAATATTTTGCAAAGAAGATTAATTTGTTATAAATGCCTGTAACTATTTTTTAAAATAAATTGTACGTACCCTTTGTGATCTTCGCTTAGAAGACGATCTACTGTCATTACTTTTTTGCCTGCAATTAATGTCATTAATCGTTAAAATTTTATTTATATATTATATTAAGAATGTAAAATACAAAAAGCTTACGACGCGTTTGAATTATCAATCGTATAACTAAGAACTCCATGAGGTAAGTAATCATTTTCCTTCGGATTAGAAATCCACTGCTAAATCAAAGAAACAAAAGAAACATTATAATTTTACAATGATGATATTTTTTCAACATGTAAAGAAAATGATTAAAAGTGTTCCTTGTAAGGCTTGTACGTAAAATTCATTATTTTGTTCAATGATAATTAATCAAATATATATTACAATTAATAATTAATAAATGTATATTGCATTGTTTGAGCATGATCGAGACAATTAGATGTATTATTTATTAAATTTAAGGATCTATTTAAAGAAAAGTATTTTTCACGCAACTACCTGAGAAGTTCACTTCATTGGTGTCAAAAGCGTGAGTAAAATTTTAACGTTGCCGTTAATAAATGAAATTAAGACTTGACATTTTTGGAGCATACACTGAGAGAAAGGAATATTTCTGATAAATGATATTCCTCAACTGTTAATAACTGACGACTTAAATACGAGCAAATAAATGTTTATAAGGGTAAATGAAGATGTCTTAACGGTTGAGCATTCTTTTTGTTACGTAAGACAGCATGTGTTAAATCGAAAAATATTGAAAAATGGTTTATGAGCTTTCAATATTTTTCTTTTTAAGTTCTATATACATAAAAAATTAAGGGTGAAATACTTACAGAGAGATTCGATTTTCAGAAATTTTAAAAGTTATTTTTTTGATCGCATACTGCAGAAAAAATTCTTATATTCTTATCGCCTTATTTTGTACAAAAGTCTTTGTTCGTTATACACGATTGCTCGCGTTTTTGTGGAATTTTTTCCAAACTTTTCCATTAGCTTTTACAAAAATTGAGATATTTTTGAGTACAAATGAAAGCAAAAAACACAAGCGATTAAGTTCGATGTCGTCCACAAAAATATATATAAGTAATCGTACGCAGCACTTAGCCTTTTTCACAAAATAAGATATCAAGAATAATAATTTTTTGTGAAGTCTGCGATCAAAAAATCAATTCTTAAAACTTCCAAAAATTGAATCTCTCTGTAAGTACTTCACCCTTCACTTTTTTATGTATATAGAACTGAAAAAGAAAATTTTAAGTTATAAAGCTAACAACCAAAAGTTAATACTAAATAATTATGAGTTCAAAATAAGTAAATATGTATCATAAATAGTAAATGTACCAATTCGTTATAATAAATATTCCTTTCCTTCTGTGTATGGTGTCAAAAAATACAATAAAAACGCAGGAAAATTTAAATTAATCGAAATGGGAAAAATGAAATCGTCGTTTTTGATTTGGGTGAAATTTTTTCTATACATTTTCGAAGTAATACGCGAATATTCCCTTGGATGATTTCTTTTAAAACTTCCTTATAGCTTGGGCAGTATCCACGGAAATAAATGCCTCGTTTATTCCCCTAGTGCGTAAATCTATTATTTCTCAAACATTTAATAATTCAAAATTCATAAGAAAATGTACTCACTGGCTTAAACGTAATTAAAATAAATTCGAAAAAATTTTGGTGTAAAATATAGTGTTACAATCCGTTGATCATAGTTACATATCTGTGGCTTCGCTGCATAACCAGTTAAGTCCACTTTTGATGATTTCGAGATATTAACGTTTGAAAGTTCAAACTTAATTGCAAAATCGGAGAGATCGAGACGAGCCTTGATATTGTACAATATGAATAGTACATACAAAACTTAGATTTTGACGTGCATAAGGCCATGCGCCGTTGTGCATTGCGCCGCTATTCTACGAAAACACCTGAGTTACCTGGTTATTCCGGTAACTTGGACTTGACTGAGTTCGCGGTAACTATCCGTTTTTCTTTATTTAAGTGCCGATCGAGTCATTGTTTCACCTATCATTATAGTTATACAAAATAAAGAATACAAGATAAAAATCAAAATTGGACGGGCACTGACACGTTAAAACAATTATCGGCGCAGTTTAGTTTTCCAAGTGGACTTAACTGCGGTTATCGCGCTGCGCTAACAAAATTCATTAAGAAAAGAAATCTCAACCCGCGAATTCTTGCACCAACCATTCATTGTGTTTATTACTAGTTACTAATGTTTCTATGCGTACAATTAAAAAGACTTTTTCTTGATTAATTCTCAACTACTAATAATAATAACAGCTTATTAAATATAAGTAAATAAAAGTGTAAAAATTAAATTATCGCTATTCTTATGAATCAAGACAAATTAAAATATTTATTTAATTAAAACGAAAAAAAGATAACAGTATAATAACTAATGGAAAGAAAAATGGTTGTATAGTTAAACCTCGATACATTCAATGAATTACGTTTCAAATGTTATTTTACTATTGATATGAGTTAAAAAGTTATGAATTCCATTAAAAATTCAATAATTTATTAAATATTACTCGAATAAACAAAGTATTACAAGTGAAAGCTAATTATTAAGGAAATTCGGTGGACTTAACTGGTTATTCTGGGAACTAATTCATCGCGCGTGGACTTAACTCTGGTTAAGCAATCGGTTATAACGTCGCCTATAAACAAATTCGGAACTTCGGACCTGGTGTAAATGATAAATAGATACTATAGGTACCCGAAACAGTCCCAAACTCAATTTTCAAAAATATCGACTTAACTGTTAAAACAATTATCGGCGCAGTTAGTTTTCCAAGTGGACTTAACTGCGGTTATCGCGCTGCGCTAACAAAATTCATTAAGAAAAGAAATCTCAACCCGCGAATTCTTGCACCAACCATTCATTGTGTTTATTACTAGTTACTAATGTTTCTATGCGTACAATTAAAAAGACTTTTTCTTGATTAATTCTCAACTACTAATAATAATAATAGCTTATTAAATATAAGTAAATAAAAGTGTAAAAATTAAATTATCGCTATTCTTATGAATCAAGACAAATTAAAATATTTATTTAATTAAAACGAAAAAAATGATAACAGTATAATAACTAATGGAAAGAAAAATGGTTGTATAGTTAAACCTCGATACATTCAATGAATTACGTTTCAAAATGTTATTTTACTATTGATATGAGTTAAAAAGTTATGAATTCCATTAAAAATTCAATAATTTATTAAATATTACTCGAATAAACAAAGTATTACAAGTGAAAGCTAATTATTAAGGAAATTCGGTGGACTTAACTGGTTATTCTGGGAACTAATTCATCGCGCGTGGACTTAACTGGTTAAGCAATCGGTTATAACGTCGCCTATAAACAAATTCGGAACTTCGGACCTGGTGTAAATGATAAATAGATACTATAGGTACCCGAAACAGTCCCAAACTCAATTTTCAAAATATCGACTTAACTGGTTATTCCGTGAAACCACAGATATATAGTACGGTATGAAACAAATATATCATGAATCAGCTTGATTTGATCAGAGAAAGCACTATTTTGGTACTGTGTTAAAATAGTTTTAAGATTCTTGGTGCGATAAGTATCAGTTTTGCACACAGTATCATAAAATATTGCTTGATACGCGATATAAAATTAATTTTCATACGACTGTATGTACATTTGTAAACCGAGCGAAACGAGGCATTTTAACGCACTTGTACCCAGAAGTATTAGACAATACAAGTGTGAGAAAGTAAATGCCGCATACCTCATTTAAACGTTTACGTCCAAATCAAGTGAGGATGTACATTTAAACAAGGAGAAAGTTTTCTTCTCCTTTGTAAATCGCACAGCTGTTTTCATAGATCCCGAGCAAACCTTAATTTTTTAATTAAATAATAAATATCCATATGCATATATTTACCTCTACAGTATTCAGTCCATTTGATTGTTCCGCGGGTATAGCATGAATAACATCTTTGCATGTATTTATTTCATCTTTATCTGTATTTAAATTAACCTCCATGATATCGTTAGAAGTACAAGTATCTATAATATTTAAAAATCAATTTATTATTATGAATTAAAATCACAATGTAAACTATCACGTAAATTAATTTTTCATTTTCAGTTTTATTAACATTGCAGAAAAGTTTCCTGATCTACATTACTAAAATATTTACTTAAGTTAATTAATTGTATTTTAAATTTAAATTTAATCGAATTATCAGAAGCACACATATATTTTGTATGTCTTAAAAAGTTCTTTTAAATGTGTAACAAATAATTACATAAAAGAAGATCTGGAATTTCTTGCGAACTGCAATATGCCTCACAATAATTCACTTCCTTATTTTCTTGCATCAATTTTTTGTACTGTTTTTTATTATTGTCACTCAAATGTTGTAGTGAAGGAGGAGTCCTGATGGAAAAATCTATTAAAAGTTCAAATATATATTTACTTGTATAATATTCTGATCCAACATTTTTAAAAATTACAAAATTTTATTACCAAATAAGAAGATTTAAAATGGATACGGGATTCTATTTTTTTACTACAAAAAATGATACCGAATTTTAATAACTAATTTAAATGTATCCGCAAAGCAAACATAGTATTTATTTTTTATTAATTACTATTTAATATTTGCTTGTAGTAAATAATTATAAATAATTTACATTTGTAATTTGCAAAATGTAGATTTTCTTATTAAAATTTTGTTTAACGAAGTCAATAATGAACACATATATATGAGTAAATCACGCGAGACAAGAATCTCTTTTACGCACTTGTATCGTACGGTATTCTTTAATACGAATGGAAAGCTTGATTTTGAGCACTTATTTTTTGTTGAGCGTATGCTGAATAATATTATATAATAATGGCAGTGAAACTAGTACGTCTTTAGTCAGACATTTTACGTACATCCACATATCTAATTATGACATTTTTTAAAAGTTGAAGTAAAAATGCTTTTAATAAAATTCCTGAGATATATATAGCAGATTTTCTAACTAGTATAATAAGATACAAGTGCGCGAAACAAGTGCAAGTCATGTGCAAGTCAAGTTTGTCAAACAAGTAAGGATCGTGCATGGATCATCTGATTCATCCATGCACCTGCACCGCGCACTATGTAAGGTTAAAAATTTGATAATTGAAAAGAATACGTACCTGAACTTGACATATTCGTTAATCTTCTTAATGTAAGCTAATTCTATTAAAATGACGTATTCTGCTTCACTTCTTTCTACTGCATTTACGATGTTTTCTTCATTTGTATCAAAACATTGCAAGCCTATATATATATAGATATATATAGTCGCAGTGTTTTAGACGGACTCGCGAAAAACTCCCGGAAAGCTCTCGATCGTAGCCGCCGCCGTC
Source organism: Theocolax elegans (assembly GCA_026168455.1). Taxonomy (NCBI): domain Eukaryota; kingdom Metazoa; phylum Arthropoda; class Insecta; order Hymenoptera; family Cerocephalidae; genus Theocolax; species Theocolax elegans. Next base: position 45,920,254 of record CM047430.1, read on the forward strand.
ACCGTAAGCGCTGCGTGCGTTGATGTAACAATGCTCATTTGTTTTATTGCCTTTTTAACTCTCCGATTATAACAAATATAACCGCTATCGCTTTTCAAGCTAAATTTGCATCTTTAAGTGAATATTAATAAAATAATAACGCATTAAAGTTTGTAAGCCGCATACTATTCTAATTAAATGATGTCGGACAGCTGCAGTAATCTTGTAAGTACATATTAAAGTACTTCCATAAATTTAAAATATCGAGAAAATAATTTTTATTCAGTTTAAAATCTACATTAAGGGGACAAGCCTGGGTTAAATAAAAAATAAAAAAATTTTCATCGAGGTCTTAAAAATTTACTTATAAAGTTATATACAAAAAAAAATTCTACGATAAATTATTTATTGTAGAGTTTGATTTAAGGTGGTTCTAAACCTTTATACATTAATTCTAGGTTCCAGAAAAAATTCCTATGCTTCACACCTTATTTTCGCAAAGGGCTTTGCGCGGTGCACGATTACTCACGTTTTTCAAGAGCAAATCGGACCTAATCTCTCGCGTTTTTTCGTTTTTACAAGTACTAAAACTTAAGTGGAACACTTTTTTGAAAAATTTTTTTTTCTTTATTGTCAACAACAAAATATCTCATTTTTAAAGACAAATAAAGACAAAGGCGTTTTTCAGAAAAGTGTTCCAAATAAGTTTTAATACTTGGAAAAACACAAAAAAACGTGAGCAATTAAGTTCGATTTCATGACGATTAATGTGATTAAATGCGCAAAGCCCATGCGAAAGTAAGGTGTCAAGCTTACGAATTTTTTCTGGAGCCTAGTAATAATGTATAAAGGTTTAGAATCACCTTAAATCTTAAACTTTAACTAAACTTAACTAAAAATGTATATCTTAATCTTAAACTTAACTAAAAATGTATAATGTAACAAATAAAACAATAGTAAATAAAACAATTAGTAAAAATTAATTACGCGAAAAGTATATAATAAATTCGCATGCCTTTGATGTTGATTAGCATCGGTGTGGGAGAATATAAAAGATGTTCAAAAAAATTTATAAGTGTATTTTTTACGAAACAGGGCGATGGTCAGGATTCTGTTCAAGCTGTAAATGGAACTATCCAAGCAAATGAAAAAAAGTAAGCGGCCACCTAAAAAAAGGAATTTTCGTCGGATTTGGTTAGAAGTTAAGGGATTTAAACAATGGCTACAATTGGACGATAAAAGCCAACGTCGGTGCATTGCAAAATCTGTAATGTAAGTTTGGAAGCCATGTACTCCAACCTCGTAAGGCATGGACGTTCTATCAGCCATTGTAAAGCGTTAAATTTAAAAAAAATCCCTAATCTTGAAGATTTTTCAATTCCGGATAAACAAGTGAGTGAGCACGAAAAAAAAATTGCTAAAGCAAAATTGAAACTGGTTGGAATGTGTACTTCAACCAATATGGCCTTTGAAAATATTCCAACTATTGTTAATACCTTTAAGGAAATGGACGAAGACAGTAGTATTATGAAAGAATTAAGAATGGGTAAAACCCAAGCCAGAAATATAGCGGTAAACGTAATTGCACGAACGGTGAAAGAAGAATTAGCAGAAATTTTACAAAATACGTTTTTTTCGATTCTTATTGACGAATCTACTGACGTATCGCGGGAAAAAGCGCTCGTAATAGTAGTACGTTATGTAAATCCAAATAATGGGCTTATAGAATCAAAAATTTGGGATTTAGTCCGTGTGTTTGAACCTGGAGTAGAAGCGAAGGCGTCGGCCGAACGTATACTCGAATGCATCAAAAATTCTTTCGGTCAGCACGAAATTCCGCTAGACAATATTATTGCCTGCTGCTCGGATGGCTGCCAAACCATGATTGGGGATAAGGCTGGACTTAAAAAAAGGTTAGAGAGTTTTATTCCTGGTCTTTTGTATATCAGGTGCCCAGCACATAACACGCACCTTTGTGCTACTCACGCAGTCGACGAATTACCCACAGAAATTTTTAATTTAATTACTAATATTAACAGCATGTTAAAAAGTTCAAATAGATTACATGATTTTCGTTTAATACAAAAGGAACTTGAAATACAGCAGCACGAAATGTTAAAAGCATCTTCGACAAGGTGGCTGTCATTAGAAGCTTGTTGTAACCGAATTTTGGAGCAGTATGATGTTCTAACAGTATATTCAAATAATTTAGCGGAAAAAAATGATGCAGTTGCCATTAATGTAAATAGTTATTTAAATGCAGTAGATACTAAGTGTTACTTTTATTTAATCACGCGCGTCTTATCGGAGCTTAATGCACTAAACAAGTTGTTGCAAAAACAAGAGGTTATTTTACACAGAGTTAACTTGGAAGTTGAAAAAAGGTACAAAAATATTGTATCCTGTATTTTGAATCGGCAATATGTTTGTGCAACTTCTGCCAATCAAATCAATATTTTTGATACACAAAATTATTTAAGATATGACAGTTTTGAAATTCATGAATTTGTCACTGACTGCATAGAAAATTACCAAAATACAATGGAGACATTTTGTAAATCTGCTTACAATTTTGTAATTGCTACAGCGCTTCAATTGCAAAAAAGATTTAATTATTTTAAAAACGATTTGTATGATGCGATGTCGTGCTTGAAACCCGAAAATGCTCTTTCGACGGAATTCCACGAAAAAAACGAGCAGAATTTTTATAAACTTTTACAACTGTTTGCCAAAATCGTGGGCGGAGACGTTAGAGAAAGGAGATTGATTTTTGAATGGAATTTATTGCCGAAGGTAAAAGTTGAAGAGGAATTAACCAAATTCGAAACTAGGCCAGAGAAGTTTTGGTTTTTCTTACGAAATAAAAAAAATAAGGTTGGTCAATGTCCATACAACCAGCTGGGAAGTTTTGCATTATTTGCATTATCGACACCTCATGCGAACGCAGATCCTGAAAGGGCATTTAGTGCGCAAAATAATTGTAAACGAAAAAACCGCAACAAACTACGCGTAGAAACGGTAGGTGGCCTACTCCAAGCGAGAGAAGCAGTTAATGCAGTACCAAACAAAGTCCTTCAACCGACAGATAAAATGGTTAATACAGTTTTGAAAGGTCGCTTCTACAAAAATAAATATGCCGAAGGGAAAGTTATGTAAATAATTAATTTTTTATGTAATATATAGATGTATATATAATAAATATGATTACCTTACTTGCAAAAGTTTTCAAAATTGTTCCAATCGATTATTATTAAACAATATTACTTATGACCTACGAATATTTAGCCTATTTCATTAATAACTCTTATAATACTTACAAAAAAATAGAAATAACAATATTGCATAAAAAATCTAAAGCACGGCAAGAAATCATTTGATTAATAAAAATAAAGTATAGTTTTAAGAAAACGCTTTAAAGAAGTCGTTTCTAAGTAGCATATAGTATATGTAACTTATAAACTTATGAATACATTTTACGTTCTATACTTATTTTAATATCTCGTATAATGGCCTTTTCATTATCGGTTTAGATTGACTATATACAAACTTATTTAAAGAAAGATGTATTTTCTTATCTGTAATCAATAATGACGGTGGTGTTGAAGGGGTAAAAAAGACCCAAACACGAAATAATTTGTATTTCATCCAACCTCTTTCGATTTCTCATACAGTTACCATGAATAATGTGTTGCAAAATTGTACTCATTCAAAATGGAACATTAATATTAAAACTTGAGATAAACGATTAATAAAATTAATTTTCACCCTAACCATCTGAAAAGTTGACTTCATTAACCTCTACGGAGGGACTAAAATTGCATTTTATTTCCTTGATTATTTTATTCCCCGTAGACTTACTTTATTCCCCGTAGACTCATTTTATTCCCCGGTATCTTATAGTTGTCTCCAATCTATGTATTTTAAACCTGATTGCTGTCAAAAAAACTTACGTGGCTTAGGGCCCAACTTCCTCGCTAGACAATGGAAAAATATTTCTAGACTTTTCAGCTTGTTTCAGCTTGTTTCAGCTCATTTCAAGCCGCAGACAGCTTGGAGACCTGTTCTTATTGCAGTGGAGCTAACTTTCAGCTTAAGGTAGCTAAATGAGCTTAAGTTTCCTTGTTTCAGCTCATTTCAAGCCGCCGACAGTTGGAGACGCGTCTTATTGCAGTGGAGCTAACTTTCAGCTTAAGGTAGCTAAAATGAGCTTAAGTATCCTTGTTCAGCTCATTTCTAGCCGCAGACAGCTTAAAGACACTGTTCTTA
>CM047430.1:45924598-45998999 GCA_026168455.1 Theocolax elegans
GAATTTTTTGAATTTGAATTCATTTGAATTTGAATTTTGATTTAGAATTGATTTTGAATTCATTTGAATTTGCATTTTGATTTAGAATTTGATTTTGAATTCATTTGAATTTGAATTTTGATTTAGAATTTGATATTGAATTTCATTTAAACTTGCATTTTGATTTAGATTTCGATTTTGAATTGGAATTGATTTTGATTTCGCTTGGGATCTTGTATTTCCAATTTATTTTTACATTGAGATCGAATTTGAATATCTTTCTGATTTTTTAATTGATTTCGACTACCCGGTGGGTCCTGACTTTGAGATTTAATTAGGATTGACTCTTGCTTACGCGATGGGCTTATATGTCCTCGAATTCGCGCTTCTTCTACAAGATATACTTTCTCATTAATATCATCGACCTCTCGGGTCGACACCTCCCTTCGTTGAAAATTTTCATTAGCATAATTTGTTTTTCCTGTTTCCCCAAACGAATTCCTTTTAGGTGGTTTTATTACCTGTGTGATATGTTTTACGACTTCCTCACCCTCTCTTGCATTGACACTCATAGGGTTAGCGGAAATTCCCTTACGCGTTCCCGTTCTCTCGTTCAATATACTGTTACGTTTTTCTATGACATCATACCTTTCCTTTGTTTCGATCAATAATATGTTTTCTTCTACAAAAGGGATACAGACGTCTACAACTCTTAACATTCTTCTCGCATAATCAATTTTTGCACCTAATTGACAGAAAAAATCGCTTCCCAGTAAACCATCTTCGATTATAGGCACGTTGTCATTTATTATATGGAATTCGATGTCAAACTTAGGAAAATTGATGTCAACTTTGCCTAAAGTGTAAATACTTTCTTCCGTGATTCCTTTTAATTCTAATATTTCATTTTTATTAATATTTTCGTCTTTTGGTATGTTTCGTAATTTTAGTAAATTGGGACCTGCTCCTGAATCTAAAATAAGAGTTATTTCCTCGTTGCTTCTCGGATTTTTAAGTTTAATAATTGGCGACTTGCAATTTTTACTTAATCGAACATATCTTTTGATGATGTGGGTTCCTGTTTTTTGTAACTCGGGCGCCTCGTGTACTCGGTCTCTCGTCTCGCGCCCTGTTGTCGGAGACCATTTTCGTTTTCCGATCGGTTTTCTCGATTTCGATTATTAAATTCCCGTTTTCTACATTCTTCTATAATATGGCCCTCTTTTTTGCAGTATCGGCATATCCTTTCTGTATTTGTATAATTTTGTTTTGGGAAGGTTGCATTTTGGCGACGAACATATTGATTTTCTTGCTGCTTAAATTCATTAGTCCGTTTTTCACCTGGCCATTGTTGCGGTCTGCGTGACTCTCGAGACTCCGCCCAGTCATTCGTAGGCCGTCTTTCCCTGGCTTGGGGTTGTCTCATTTTTTCTAAATGCCAGCATTTCGGTGCCAGGTGGCCCTGTCTCCCGCAAAGTTGGCATTTATCGGTATATTTTGTCTCGGCAAAATGGACTCTTTGTATAGGATTTTTATTTTCTGTTATGACTTTAATTGTTTCATTTAACTCTTCTACTTCATAGCATGCAAAATCTCTTTCGATTTCTATAGCTTCTGCAGTAGCTTCATCCAATTTACACACTTGGCCCATTCGTGCTTTTATTACCCAATGTAAACCGCGAATAAAAAATTTTACTAAATCATTTTCTAAAGATCGATTGAAATTATTAGTTAATCTTTTTTCTCTTCGAGCTGCTTCAGTGATTTCTTGCCCGATGGATCTAACCCTGTTTGAAAAAACTACGACACTCTCTTCCCTTTTCTGTTTTACATTAGCTAATTCACCGTGTAATTGATGATAAGATTTCGCAGACCCAAAAATACTATCAAAAAAATTTGCAATATCTTCAATCGATTCAAAACTTTTTTTTGCTGCACTATTTAATGCTTCTCCATATAATCTCATTTTAATTAATTTCGCGAGGTCCGGTTCATATTGTTCATGTATTATGTTGCAAGCTTCCCTACATCCGTCAACAAATTGACTCAATGGAATATTTACCCCATTATATTTTGGAATTAATTCAAGTGCGTCTTTTATAGAAAGGGGCCTCACTTGTCCCAAGGTTGAGTTTGTTAAATACGAATTTAATCTTGGCAATCTCTCCGATACTAAATTAATATTATTACAATTATTTGGTAAAATTGGTGTGCTTGTAGTAAATCTGACATTATTATCCCGTTTAACAATTTCGGGTTTCATTTGTTGTTCTGAAGTTTTTGCATTTTTAATTGTTGTATTTTCTGCCGAAAAATAGGTTGTGTTATCGTCTGTTAGTTCGGGTTTAAAACCTATCCCATTTACTTCTACTTTTGTTTTTGCTTCTAAGTTTCCGATAATATAATCGATTATTAATTTTGGATTTACTCTTTTTTCTATAAAATCGCCTAAAGCTTCAATTAGATACTTATCTTCGCAAAATTCTATTATATCTTTTTTGTCTACGAATTCCTTTAACAAGTCAATTATTATAGGTATATTTTTATCGAGGCCTACCGCTTCATCTGACAAATGTATCCCGCTATCATGCCTATCTTTAAAAAATTTTAACAAACTAGCTAAAGATTTCTCCGGATTTTCAACACAAAAATCTGGATTTATTTTAAGCGCCTGCTTAAGCAAAATTGAAGCCGCGTCTTTATTTCGAGAATTCTCTTTTTCATTGGTACCCATGATCTGTGCTAATAAGGAAGACAATTGCTCTAATCCTTCTTTAATTTTTAGGACGAGCCCCCACTTGTTACGTCCTAGGGTAGACGTAACGTAGAAAAATTAAATAGACTGAATTTAAATTAAAAATAGAAGTTCCCCGTTTTAGTACGCGTATAGCGTCAAGGATGGGTGGCAATTCTCCTCGGTATAGCACAGGTCATAGACCCTTCCGAAATTTACGTGCATGGGTAAGCCCGAGGTGCAACAATGAGTGAAGGCGAGGAAAGGAAAACAACCAACCTTATCGGGCGGGAGATCTACGGTTGACCGGTGGCTGCAACTGCTCGGCTGTCTTTCTCGCTCTCGTTGATCCTCGATACAGAGACTCCCTTACAATAGAAATGCGGTATAGACTAATTTGGATTTTAAAGGGAATAGGGAAAAGACTGGTGTTTGAAGGTTTAAAGATACTGAACAATGACTTTCGGTATTCTTGCTTTATTTCGCGTTAAGATTTGAATACAGGAGTTTACCTTACTTGAGAAAGGACTAAAGAGCAAGAGCGCACACCCCTGCGCGACATCCCTATTTATATCAAGAGTTTGGGGTGGAGTTTTGGTTCCTCTTGACCAATCAAATATTGTACATTTACTTAATTAATTTATTCTTTGTGATGCGTGACCTAATTAAGTTATTGGTTAGAATTTTTCAAGGCGGTTCCTGTCTTTGACGAGGACATCCTACTTTACGTATTAAATGTGTGCGCACGTGTGTGCGTATGTGTGTATGCATATGTGTGTGTATATGTGTGTGTATGTGTACGCGCCTGTGTGTACGTTGCGTCTATCATGACGCGACACGTCTATTTTTTCAATATTTCAGATATCGATAGTTGGCCGGGTTTACCGAATTCAAATGCATTTTTGTGCGTAAATACATGCATATAACCGGCCAAAGCGTCTATTTTTTCAATATTTCAGATATCGATAGTTGGCCGGGTTGATCGAATTTACATGCTTTTTTATGTGTAAATACATGCATATGAACGGCCAAAACGTCTATTTTTTCAATACTTTCGATTTAGATAGTTGGCCGGGGTAATCGAATTCAAATGCATTTGTATGCCTAAATACATGCACGTAACCGGCCAAAGCGTCTATGTTTTCAATATTTTAGATATCGATAGTTGGCTGGGTTGATGAAATTTAGATGCTTTTTTATGCGTAAAACATGCATATCACCGGCCAAAACGTCTATTTTTTCAATATTTCAGAAAACGATAGTAAGCCGGGTTAGTAGGTAGGCTATGATGGTTCTGGGACGTCCCAGAACCATCATTGGTTCTGGGACATTCCCAGAGCCATCATAGCTTTGTATGGAAGGGGGGGGGGGAGATAAGCTCAACCGCTGCGCTTGCACGCGCTTCTTGCCCGGAACTCGCGTATCCGATTGCCAACAAGTTGCCGACAAGTTGTCGGCGAGTTTAAGAGTTTAAGGTTTCCCTTGCTTTCTCGCCAGTCTTATGTTTATGTTTAAAATTCTTTGCCGATTGAAATTAAGATGTCTAGCTGGTGAGATTGAACTTGCTAGAAATCATCGATTTGTACTGCATTATTTTATGAAGATTCTAGAAATATATTTTTAGTCTTTATAATAAGATTGTATTATAATATACTTTTATAATAAGATTATATTATAGTACACTATATAAGAAGTTAAATCACAATATAATTAACAAAGAGATAAATAATATAAAGAATTTTCGAGAAAAATGTAAATTTATTATTTTTACTACACCAACTTATACAAATTATATCGTTTTATTTTTTTGTACTTGTAATTATAATATATACATTATTAATACTTTGTTATAACATATTTTATGTTAAATATTTTTAGACTAATAAAATAAATAATATTGTAATATATCATACAATATATTATACATTTTGAATAATTAAATGTATATAATTAAAGTAGTAATTTTAAATTTATTATTCTTACTCCATCAACTTATATAAATTATATAGTTTTACAATTATATAGTTTTACTTTTTATTTATAAGAATTTATACACTTTTAATATATACAACAAATTCTTTGTTATAATATATATATTTTATGCTAATAATAATATATCATAATATTTTATACATTTAGAATAATTGAATGTATAATAAAATATATAGAACGATTACCTAAATAATTTATTGTTAATTAATTTATAGAGGTTGTAGATTTTATTTATAATAAGAATTTATACACTTTTAATATATATCAAATACTTTGTTATAATATATATTTTATGCTAATAATAATATCATATAATATTTTGTACATTCAGAATAATTGAATGTATAATAAAATATATATGTTTTATGTTAAATATATAATTTTTTTAGGTAAAATATTTTATATAGAACGATTACCGAAATAATATGTTGTTAATTAATTTATAGAGGTTGTAGAATATTCTTACTCGCTCACGAATGAAATCAAGTCTTTGTTTATATTAGAAATTCTTTAACTGTATGTGTAGTGAGAATGCTCTCTCGCTTGAGAGATTGAACTTGTTATTTAATCTTTTATTAACATTTAAATATTTAAAATTTATATAGTATTTAACTTAAAATATATTTGATAATTTAAAAATATTATGATAATTTAAAAAATACTTTATTCATTTGAATGTTTAAATATATACATAACTCTGATTTTACTTGAAATTATTTATACATATAAATAAACTTTTAATGTAGTAATGAAATGTATATAATAAACTGACAAAAAGTAGTACTTTTAAAATTTAATTTTTCTTTTACAAGAGTTAAGGGTAATCTTAAAAATAAAAAAACATTCTCGAAAATTCGTTTCGGTGCCTTTACGCCTATAAAAGCTTGTGCAACTCAACCCTTTGTCACTCATGATCGAGATGGCGAGCAATACCGAAGCAAGAGTACCCATGCTTGCAGGATGGTACGGAGGAGTTTGGAATCAGGTAAGTATTTAGGTATCATATTCTTTCTCTCTTTCATTCTTCTCTCTCTTTCTCTTTCATTCTTCTTTCTCTCTTTCTCTTTCATTCTTCTCTTTCTTTCATTCTTCTCTCTTTCTTATCTCTTTCTCTGACAGTTTCTTGATCTACCTTTTACACATTCTCTCATTTTATCTTACCCAATTTATTCTTTAATAAAATTGATTTTTCCAACATGTATAAATATGATTTTTTTTATTCAAACTTCTAATTAAATTTTTTATTTTTATAGCATCAACTTCCAGTGATGGTTATTCCCGTCGCTCCAGCTTTATATAAACAGCCATCGGAGTTTAATGTTTCATCGCCTCTGCCAAACATTTTTTCCTTACCTCCGCAAATTATTTATTCTCCGATACCAACCAATCCTCCGCTACCAACCTCTCCTCCACCTGTACCTCCACTATTCCCCGATTCCCCCATTCCAACTACACCACCAAAACGACCTACAACTCCTATAATAAAATCTCCATCCCCTCCACGATTTTGGCAGAGGCGATTGAATTTTGAACAAACACCAACATCACCAAAGAGACCGCCGACACCACGAACACCCTCACCACTTAAGAGACCACCACTGCTCCCTCCTCCAATCAATGTGATGGAAATCATAGAATTATTAAAACTACCACCACCGCCTCCTCCACCGCTTCCAGATATGCCAATGTTAGATTTGGAGGGCGGTACACCACTGGCAAATTGTGGTAGTTTTAAATCATGCAAAAGAAGAAAATGTAAAATAAAAGAAAATATAGTATATGCACCTTGGGTGAGAAAACCGACGAGGCCTATGAGAATACCGACAGGAAGGCCTCGGTCACCTAAATATAAATAATTTGTTTTTTATATTTGTATTTTATATTTGTATTTTGTATTTTGTGTTTTCTTTTTAGATTTTCTATTTTATATTTTGTATTTTATATTTTGCATTTTATATTTTGTATTTTTATATTGTATTTTTTATATTTTTAAATAAAGTTTGTATGCATGTGTTCGTGTATGCATGTAAGTGTGTATGTGTCTGCGAAAAAAAAAAATTAATTGAGTAAGAAAGTTTGCATGCATTTGTGTGTATCTGTGAAAATAAAATTAAATGAGTGACAAAGACTGCGTGCGTGTATGTATGTGTGTATGTGTGAGAGTCAAAAAAAAATAATTAAATAAGAAAGACTGCATGTGTGTATGTATGTATATGTGTGTATGTGTGAGTGTAAAAAAATTTAAATGAAAGAGAAAGATTGCGTGTATGTGTGTGCGTGTATGTATGTGTGTGAACAAATTTAAATTAGTAAGAAAAACCGCATGTGTGTATGTATGTGTGTATGTGTAAGTGTAAAAAAAAAATGTATAAATGAGTGAGAAAGATTGCGTGTGCATGTGTATGTGTGTATGTGTGAGTGTAAAAAAAAATATTTAAATGAGTGAAAAAGATTGCGTGCGTGTATGTATGAGTGTCAAAAAAAAATTAATTAAATAAGAAAGATTGCATGTGTGTATGTATGTGTATGTGTGTATGTGTGAGTGTAAAAAAAATTTAAATGAAAGATTGCGTGTATGTGTGTATGTGTGTGTGTGTGTGTCTGAATGCATTCGTGAGTGTACATATATGAGTTTAAAAGAAAATTATAACCAATTTTCTTTTTAGAAAGTAGAAAGGGCCCCGTCCATCGCCCCTTCTTGTGAGACACTCCACTTTAATTTGTCCCTCCATTTACTTTCTTAACTTTATTTATTATAAAATTAAAAAAATTTATTTACAATATTATACATACTTATAATTATTCAATGTAAAAATTTAAGTATACATTAGGTTACAAAATGGATTTAGCACATATTCACTTTCTACATCGCTTCTACTTCCATTCATTGGACAGTCTTCATCTTCCATTTCTCTTTCTATTCCTCTTAGTAGCCAGCCTTGTAAATTTCGTGCGTTTTCTACCGCACAAATTGGCTTTACGCTTCGTGTATGTATGGAACATGCGAACTGTTCTGGTTTCATAAGGTTTTTTAATGCTGGACATCCTAAGTCATCCAGGTTCAGGAAAAGTCTGTAATAAAGCATAAAGTAAATACAAATTATTTAGGTAAATAGTTCAAATATACTTACTTATGTGGTACTAATTGTGTGAGCCATTTTTTCTTTTCCAATCCTTTGACAAACAGTCTGCTTGCTCCACGCAAAGCATTGAATAGTGTTTGTGTTACTTCTTCATATGGGATTTCACCTGAACTCCATGGAATACCATGAAAATTCATTTCCAACCACCTGTTAGAGCTTTTACATTCTTTAGGAAGTTCGTCCCATTTACATGGTGATTTAAAATGATATACTATTGGTACAGCATCGTTTTGCAGAGCAATAAGCGCGACTTCCTTGACAATGAATTGGTTGGAAGGCTTCGTAAAACCTTGTACATCAATTATATAATCCATTATATTTTCTCTTACCAATACCGTTCTCGTCCTTTATAAAAGCTCTTTTACTACTCACAGTCTTACCCGCAATCTTAATATGGAAGCAACTGTGCTCGAGTTAGCAAGTGCGCTTCTTTTATAGCATCAATCCCACCACTTCTCACAGCAGCAGCAGCGCCGCGACAATCCCCACTCCAGTTTCGTTACCCCCACTATCACAAGAGCGTATAAAAAGACGGCTCGATCTCGCTGTGAGCATCAGTTCACACGCAGCAGTGCAAACAGTCAAGATTACTATAGTTTTCATTAGTATAGTGTCATTCGGTGTAGTCTAAAGGAGCAGAAGGTATACAAGCTTTCCGTTGCAGTATTGAGCTCACGTACGTCTGTTTCTTCTCTCCTCTGGTATACATATTAAAGATCTATTCTATCTCTTTTTGATCGTACAAGTAAATAAATCTACCGCAATGAGTTCACTTGAGTATTTTGTAGCGACAGTAAAACTGTTGTTAAATTCTCTGGATTATGCAACAAAGGGTAATGCTACTTACTCTGACATATTACAATGGTTTAATATATGTTCTGAATCTATCAACTCTTTACAAAAACTAATAAGTGGTGAATCTCTATCAAGAGCACATAAACAGAGAAGTCAAACAACTATGTCTCATTTGTTAAGTATTAAAAATAAGTTGCTTGATTTATTAAAAACAGGTGGTCGCATAAATAGCTTACAAACAACATCGTCAACTGTTGAAGAGAAACGTGTTGAATGGGAGGATATGGAGTCTGCATTCAAGAATCGTATACGATCTGGTGTTATAATAAACCTCAAGCATTTAGACATCGTATCGTTTATGCATGATGCGCAAAGTTTATTTGAGTTAAAGATAAAGGAAATGTTGAACGAATATAGTGCTTTAAAAATTAATGCTGAATTGACTGGTGAATATATAATACAGAAAAGCGATTCGTTCACTAGTGAAGTTAAATATTTTAATACTGAAAACAAATCAGTATACAAAACAACTGATTTAAAAGAATGGTTTAATCAGCATATTAATAAAAAAATACAACGAGAAATGGAAGAATTTGAAGAAAAAGGATCAGGTTGGAGTCTTCGTCAAATTCTTAGTCTAACCATCAATATTAACAAACTTGAAATCATGAAAGGAAGTTCATATATACCACTACCGGATTCAATTCAGAAAAAGAAAGCATGTGTCAACGTAAAAAATTTAGATGATCAGTGTTTCAAGTGGTCTGTGTTAGCTGGTTTACATCCTCAAAAATGTCATAGTGAACGTGTGAGTGCTTACAAAAAGTTTGAACATGATTTAAATTTTCAAGGACTAGAATTTCCAATTACACTAAAACAAGTAAATAAATTTGAATCTCAAAATGATGTTTCAGTAAATGTATATATTTTAAAATTGTGTAATAATAATTATAAGGTGAATCCGTGTTACATAACAGCTTGTAAGAAGAATTCTCATGTGAATTTATTACTTATTCAAGATTATTATGTTGATGAAGAAGCAGAAGATAATGTTGAGGCCGATGATAACGATACAACACTTCCAAAGTTTCACTATGTACTAATCAAGAATTTATCGAGATTGGTGAGGAGTCAATTGACAAAACATGTTAATAAATGTTATGTCTGTGATAGATGTTTGCGTTTCTTTTATTCAATTGATAAGCTTCACAATCATGAACTTGATTGTAGTCAAATGAATAAATGTAAGATTACATTGCCTACGTTAAAAAATAATATACTCTCATTCAAGAACTTTAGTCATCAATTAAAAGTACCGTATGTGATTTATGCAGATTTTGAGTGTCTGCTTAAACCTGTGGAAGGAGATGAACGTGCGTTTCAAGAGCATCAAGCATACAGCATAGGGTACTATCTTAAGTGTAGTTTTGATGATTCAAAATCAATTTATCGAAGCTATAGACAAGAAGATGAAAGTTGTAAAATGTCTCCTGCTGAATGGTTTATCGAAGAACTTCAATCACTTCGTGTTCAATTGGAACAGTTACACAGCTCACCTGAACCAATGTATCTTACACCTGTAGAAACGCAGCAGTTCAAAGAGGCTACGTACTGTCATATATGCGGAAAAATCTTCTCTGCTGATCAAACAAAAGTTCGAGATCATTGTCATTTGACTGGGAAGTACAGAGGAGCTGCACATGAAGGTTGTAACATAAACTTCAAAGATGCAAGATTTATACCTGTTGTATTCCACAATCTTACTGGGTATGACTCTCATTTTATTATTAAAGAGCTTGCTTCTGCAGTTAATTTCAAGGGACGCGTACATCTTATTCCGGAAAATAAACAACGTTATATTTCTTTTACAAAGTATGTTGATGGAAGTGACATAAATTTTAGATTTATAGATTCATTTAGATTTATGGCTTCATCTCTAGAGAAATTAGCATCATATTTAGAAACTCTTTGTATTACTAATTCAGTATTTAAAATTGAAGATGGTTATACTACAGAACAGATACAATTGTTGCTCCGAAAAGGTGTTTTTCCTTATGATTATGTAAATTCATTTCAAAAATTAAAAGAAACACAACTTCCATCACAAAAAGACTTTTTTAGTAAATTGTACAACAGTGATATCTCAGATGCTGATTACGAGCATGCAATGAATGTGTGGAAGCTGTTTAACATTCAAACACTTGGTGAATACTCTGATTTATACTTAAAAACAGATGTGCTATTACTTACAGATGTATTTGAAAACTTTCGTAAGACTTGTATGGATGCGTATGGACTCGATCCTGCACATTACTATACTACACCTGGTTTAACATGGGATGCAATGTTAAAGTATACACAAGTGCAGCTCGAATTATTTACAGATGTAGATATGTTGCTATTTGTTGAGAGAGGTGTCAGAGGAGGAATTAGTCAATGTTGTAATCGATATGCAAAAGCAAATAATAAGTACATGAGGGAGAATTACAAAGATGATGAAGAGGAATCATATCTTATGTACTATGATGCTAATAATCTTTATGGATGGGCAATGACACAGCATTTACCTTATGGAGACTTTAAGTGGATTAACTGTATGGATGAACAAGATTTCTTCAATATTCCAGATGACTACGATATTGGCTATATTCTCGAAGTAGACTTGGAGTATCCCGTACAAATTCATGACTCGCATAAAGATTTACCATTATGTGCTGAACACCTATCTCCACCTGGTTCCAAGTGTAAGAAGTTGATGACTACGTTAAATGATAAGAAACGGTATGTAATACACTATCGAGCTCTTAAACAAGCCTTGAAACATGGTTTAGTTTTAAAAAAGATTCACAGAGTTTTAAGGTTTCGACAAAGTGCATGGTTAAAGCCCTATGTTGATTTAAACACGAAAAAGAGACAAAATGCAAAAAATGAGTTTGAAAAACTATTTTTCAAGTTATTAATTAATGCTGTTTATGGGAAAACTATGGAGAATGAACGAAAACGAGTTGATGTCAAGCTTGTCAACAAGTGGAGTGGTCGTTACGGGGCTGAGGCACTCATCGCAAAACCAAATTTTCACAGTTGTTCAATTTTTGAAGAGAATCTTGTAGCCATACAACTTACGCGTACAGAAATCACCGTAAGTAAACCTATATATGTTGGCTTATCAGTTCTTGATATATCAAAAACTCTTATTTATGACTTTCACTACTCATATATGAGGGAACGTATTGGAAACAAGTGTAAACTTTTATATACCGATACAGATAGTCTTATTTATGAAATTCGCGGTATTGACATTTATCAGTTGATGAAAGAAGACATTGAAAGATTTGACACATCCGACTATCCGGAGAATAATCATTTTGGAATACCACGAAGAAACAAGAAAATAGTAGGATTGATGAAAGATGAGTGCAATGGTCAAATTATGACAGAATTTATTGGATTACGCAGCAAGATGTATAGTGTCCTCATCGAGAATGTCAAACCTATAAAGAAAGCGAAAGGTATCAAAGGAAATGTTGTGCAAACAAGTATCAGTTTCGATGACTATAAGAAATGTTTGTTCAATCAATCAATAGTAAGTTGTCAACAGAATAATATTCGCTCCAGAAATCATATTGTTCGTACGGAAAAAGAGCATAAAATTGCTCTAAGTCCACATGATGATAAACGCCATCTGTTGCCGAATACTACCGACACATTACCATGGGGGCATTACAGCATTCTGGATGAGGAGGATGAGGAACTTTTACAGATGTTGCTGCAGCCGATAAGGGATGAAGAGAGGGAAGCTATTATAGTGGGTGAAACAAATGAGGAGGTAGAACCCATTGATGAAGAACTTATGCAGATGCTGCTACAACCAATGACGAACAGAGCTGATGAAGTTGGGGTAGCTGTTAAAGTGGATGAAGCTGATGGAGAAGTAGAATCCATTGATGCAGAACTTTTGCAGATGCTGCTACAACCAATGACGGACAGCGCTGTTGGAGAGAGGGAAGCTGTTCAAGTGGGGGAAGCTGTGCAAGTGGGGGAAGCTGTGCAAGTGGGGGAAGCTGTTCAAGTGGGGGAAGCTGTGCAAGTGGGGGAAGCTGTTCAAGTGGGGGAAGCTAATGAAGCGGTAGAATTCATTGACGAAGAACTTTTACAGATGCTGTTACAACCAATGACAGACAAAGCTGATAAAGATGGGAGAAATATAGAAGTGGGGGAAGCTAACAAAGTGGGGATAGGTCTTAATAAGCGAGCTCAAGCTACAAGTTGGCATATTCATTCGTTCAGTGAATTGAAGAACAGCTACGAGCCTCTCTCGAAGAAGCAAAAAGTGTGAACGCTTTATGTAAGTATTAGCACATTTCATGTCTTATATTATATTTTAAAATTTTAATATATAATATATATTGTTTTAGAATGGATTTAGCCATGTTGAATAAAATTGCACAGAGTGCTTACCTTCCAAGGAAGAGGCTATCTGAATTGGAGAAGGAGAAAAAATATTTTGTGACTAGAGTGAAGAGAGTCACCACCAAATATGGATTAAAAATTATCGTTACAGTTGATGAAGAGTGTGACATCTTTCTACCTGATCGAGTGTCCAAGGCAATACTGGCTAATGACAACCTATTTGATGAATTGACTGAGAAGGCAAATAAATTTGTTTTATTTATTTTATATCATGGTGATGATAAATTTGAATTTTGTGATTTATAATATTTATATAATGTAATAAATAAAAAATGAATAAATAAAAAATATAATAAAAAATTAAAAAAGAGAGAAAATTTAAGGAGAGAAAAAGAGTCACAAGTGTGTTTTATACATTGATTTAATTCATTGTATAAGACCCATTAGTGATGATTAAGTTGGTTGTTTCTCACGGGTTGAGGGCGTAGGTGGGGGCCCTCGCCATTTTCTCTCTTTTTCTTATATTTCTGTTTTATTAATCCAACTGTTGTGAGAACTATCAAATCCTAACCACTTTACAAAGACTTTATTATTTTTTTTCTTTAATATTTTCTCTACAAGATAAACATCGTCATATTTAGCTTTTTGCAACTCTTGTTCATAAAATCCACCACTGATTGGATGCTCTCGATAATCCTGTAAAAGGTATGTTATTGGATTTGTATTTACTACTCGTCTAATTGTAAATATTTCAGTAGTCCAATTAGGAGTATAACCTTTCTCAAATACATGTTTCACTTTGCTTACTCGTACTTTGTCACCAATTTTAAATTTTTGTTTCTTTATAGGTAGATTCTTGAGAGTAAATTGTGTCAATAGTAAAGATGCATTTTCTGCTGTTACATCTTTTGGTTTCATACCGATTGTACGATGCTTTCTATCATTGTAAGCATCTATCAAGTTTGGCAGAATATCAATCCATTTATGATTTCCTCGAAGACTGAACTGGAACCACATTTTATTTTTTAGTGTACGATTGAAACGTTCACAAATAGATGCTTTCATATTCGAATATGTTGAATAGAGATGGATTTTGAAACGTTTCATAAGGTTTTGAAATGTTTTATTGTAAAACTCTTTTCCTCTATCTACATGTAAATTTATAGGTACTCTACCTTCTCGTAGAATAGACTTCATGGCAGTAGTAACATCTTCACCAGTTTTTCTTTTGACTGGCACAGCCCAAGCAAATTTGGAGAAAATATCTATAACTGTCAGCATATATTTAAAGCCTTTATTTTCTTTAGAATAAGGTATCATCTCAACAAGATCTGCTTGCCAAGTTTCATCAAAACCTCGTACATCAAAGCTTCGTCGAGGATAGTTTCGACGAGCAGGTTTGTGAAGTTCTTCTACTATAGCTTTCTTATACTTCGACATCATTTGATCTTAACACAATGATGGTTATCCAGATAATGATTGAAATATTTAGGTAATCATACATTTATACCCAATGATTTCACCTTATAATCTATTATTTGATATTAAATCACTAACATCTACCGAGATATTTCTACTATCGTTTTGAGATATTTCTACTACCACATCTTTGATTTTTTTTAAATCAATATCATATTTGTTAAACATATTATTGATTTCATCTTTATGTGATTCGATAATATTATCTATATTGTTAAGATCATCTTTTAGTCGAGAGATAATGTGAACTAATCTTTCAATCTCCATTCTTAGCGTACGTTGTAATGTTTCAAGATTCACTGCTTCATTTGCTTCAATAGGTGATGCAACATTGCATAATCGCTTGTTATCTAAATCATATTGGCCATCGTTAGTCATTTTGAAACCCACACCAGGTGGGCCTCGACTAACTGTACCTCGTTTAAGATTACGTCCAAACACGTCAACACTCATTTTTGAACTGATTGTGTAATTTATATTCAGCTTAATATATATAGCCAGCTTCATGCAACTCCTCAATAATTGAATGAATTTCATTGATGTGACTAGGATTTCCAGCAGCCCTCTCAGCTACTAACAATCGAAGTCGATCTACAAGCTCATTCGGATCATCCCAGTATACATAATCCATTGTAGTATTACGTTGTGCAATTTTATATTGTGGTAAAGAACTGTAGTGTTGAAAAAAATTATTTTTTGCTAATGCACCTCCATATTTCTTTATAAATAATGGAGCTATTATATCATTGAATTTTTTACTTTTATGAGAGCGAAGAGGCTCATCAGCATTAAACTGTTTCTTGTGAGCATTCGTTGCTTCAAGTATTTGACGATAATTCGACAAATCCTTTTTGCTAATATAACCTTGTTCAGGATTTTTCATAATCAACAACTCTAATAAGCCTTGTGTTTGTGGATACTTTACACCCATAACGGTTATACTCTTCGCATCAAAAAATATGGGGGTATTTCCAAGTATGTAAGTATTACCTTCTTTTCGCACTCCATAGATTTTATCCAAATTGTCTGTCTGTTTCCTTTGTAACATTATCAAATATTTATTAGTATTTTGTTCTTCATCTTCACTTCCAGCTGTTTCAAAAGTAGTTTCCAAATCTCGCACTTGAACGGTGCTATCTTTTGTTGATGTACTTCCATTCAGTGTATCTTCATCGTTAAAGACTTTAGTTGATTGAGAGTCATTTACACTTTCAGAAGTAAAAAATGGGGAATATTTATTAACTGTTTCAGTATTAGCAACAAGTTTTTGTAGTGGTTCAACAATCGGTTTAAAGGTTTCACCAATTGTTTTCTCAAAATAATCCTTCCCATATTTTAATAAGTTATATTTTTGTTTTACAGCATTTCTGGCTTTAACAAGCTGATGCAGTACATCCTTTTTACGCTGAATCTCTGTTGAATCCATGTTGACTCTTAGATACTCAAATTTATACTATTAATTAAATGAGTATTACCTTATATTTATAGCAAAACAGTCGAACCCCTTGCGATATCTACCAGAGTTGATTCCACTGTCTTTGTTAATCAAAAGAAATCCATACTTATCATCGTTCCAACATTTAGAACATAAATCTTTAAAGTTTTGAAAGGTCATATCGGTATTAACATGATCATCATATAAATGTCTTAAATTCACATCATCTTGTCGAAATAATATCAATAAATTAACATTATCTCGCACTAAATGCTTTGGAATGTGAGCGTAAGATTGACAAAGATAGAAGCAGTCTACATTCTTATGTCTACCCATGCAGAAATAAGATTTTACATTATCCTGCTTTTCACATGCTACATCATCGAATATCATTATTGAATTTGGATGTACTTCATTTGGAGCTACTACTTGATCATGTTCACTAAACGGAAAATATTGTATTCCTTCCAATGGTTCCAATAGCTCCTTTAAAAATTTATATTTTGCTTGATTTAATGATTTTGAGTATACATATACATTTTCAAACCTCAGACCATTAGGATGTATTATAAGGGCTAATAAACTGTTAGTTTTCCCACAATTCGATGGTCCACAAAAGACAGCCCGAATACTGTCTGGAAGCAATTCTCCATGTCGATTAGTTCTCTTGTCCTGCTCAGCGATAGTATCAAAATTTACTATCGGTAGTTTTATACTTTGCTCTTTAAAATCCATGTTATCTGTTTGAAATATCAATTACAACTATTCGTACACCTATAAATAGAGTGCTTATATACCTATGATATCAGTCTGTTATTAACCTTCAAAGACAATGATTGTATATCGTAAACGACAACGCCACGGTCGTGGCTTCCTAAACAAAATTATCAATAAGTTACCATTTGAGTTGCATTTACCAGGATATCAGTATTGTGGACCAGGTACTAAATTACATAAGCGACTAGCGCGAGGTGATCCAGGAATTAATCCACTTGACGAAGCTTGCAAAGAGCACGACATCGCGTACTCACAAAATCGCGAAAACGATCAAGCGAGAAATATAGCTGATAAAACTTTAGCAGAAAAAGCTTGGAATCGAGTTATATCTAAAGACTCTGGTATTGCTGAAAAAGTTGCTGCATACACTGTTACGAACGCTATGAAGTTAAAGTCAAAACTTGGAATGGGGGTACAAAAGAAAAAGAGGAAGCAAGTTGCATTTGCTAAGATAGTAAAAGTTGCTTCTAAATCTATTGTTCCAGGAAAGTGTGCACGAAAGACTATTTTATCTGCTTTAGACGGCGCACGTAAAGCTGTGAAAGAATCTGGAGGTAAAAGTTATGTAAAGCTTCCTCGAGTATTACCTATCCCTCGAAAAACAGGAGGATTTCTACCAATGTTGGTACCTATATTTGCTGGTTTGAGTGCAGTAGGTGCTGTAGCAGGTGGCGCTGCAGGGATAGCTAAAGCAGTAAATGATGCTAGTGCAGCTAGGTTGCAATTGGAAGAAAATCAAAGACATAACAGGAAAATGGAAGATATTGCTCTCGGTAAAGGTCTTTATTTGAAACCTCATAAGACAGGTTTAGGTCTTTGTTTAAATAATTTAAAAAAAAAAAAAAAAAAAAAAAGTTTGATGAAATAAGACTTCCACAGAGAGCTCTCACTGACTATGATCTCATAAAATATGCTAAAGATTTAAAGATTCAACATTTTAGAGGTGTATTTATGCGGGATGGATTACCTACTGGTGGACCACATAAAAATGAGTCAGGTATTGTAAACTTAGATGATCAAAGAGGTCCAGGTACACACTGGGTAGCGTATCGAAAACTAGGCAGAGAAGTAGTTTATTTCGATAGCTTTGGTGATCTTAGACCACCTTTAGATTTAATGTTATATTTAGGAGTAGATAAAGTAAAGTATAATCATGAGAGATATCAAGATTTTAATACATACAATTGCGGTCATTTATGTTTACAGTTTTTATGCAATCAGCTGTAAGGTATATAAGGAGAAGATTTTCTGATTATACTCAGTATAATTAAAACAATCATGGAGAATTCATTTACTTTAAGTCTCTCCGGTATTTCTTCTATTCTAGAAGCAGAATACTTTCCACCAATTGAACTTTCACCGCATAAAAACTACGTTCTTGGTTTGGTAGAACTTTTAACTTTTAATTCAATACCTAACATAGATATAAATTGTAATAAGTTTTACGTGGACTCAGAGGTAATATTATTACCCACTGGTAGTTACGAAATTGAGGATATAGAGAAATATCTCCGTGAAACATTAGCTTTAAGAGGAATAACAATAAAATTAAAACCAAACAATAATACTCTCTGTAGTGAAATAAATTGTAGTAAACCTATTGATTTTCGCCCGAAAGACTCTATAGGACAGCTCTTAGGATTCACTCAACGTGTTCTGACACCAAATATTACTCACAGTTCTGATTTACCAGTAACTATTCTCAAGGTTAATTCTCTTCAAATTGAGTGTAACATAACGTCCGGAGCATATAAAAACGGCCAACGAGTACACACGATACATGAATTCTTTCCCGCAGTACCACCAGGATATAAAATCATTGAAATACCATCAAATATTATTTATCTTCCAGTCATTGTGAAGAGCATAAATCACTTACAAGTACGCATAGTTGATCAAGACGGAAACTTGGTTAATTTTCGAAAAGAGGTTATTAGTATCAGATTACATATAAAGCAGACATAATGGGTATCGTTTACAATTGTAGAGTTGGTAAAGGCTATAAAAGCACATCAAATTACAGTACAATCATCAGTCAAAGTAGAGCTTCCAAAGCGCTAACACGGCAAAATATCCAGTTTTTAAAAAGTCTTGGGTTAAGGGCTGTAAGAATCCGTGGTGGAAAATAAATTGTATATTCATTTGTTGTTTTACAAATAAAAATGGAGGACATTCTGAGCATACAGTCATCTGTAAAATTTGATGAAACGATTGAGCATTATGAGTTACATGCTCATCAACCGTACACAGTATCAAATTTTAACAACAGTGATGAGATTCGTATAGCCATTCAACATCAAGACTTGTGTCTTTTACCATCACGCAGTTCTCTCCATATTTGTGGACGACTAGTAAATAAAGATAATAATGTTACTAAAAAAACAGCTTTAGTCAACAACGCCATCTGTCACATGTTTGAGGAAATACGATATGAAATTAATGCTGTAGAAATTGATAAGTGTAAAAATGTGGGTCTTACGACACTCATGAAAGGTTGGCCATCATTCAATCCTAGTCAAACATCGATTATTGAGAATGCTGGCTGGCTTGACGTTAAAGAAGAACAGAAAATCACTAACGATACAGGATACTTTGATGTTTCTATACCTTTGAACATGATTCTAGGATTTGCGGAGGATTATCGAAAAATCGTTATCAACGTAAAACATGAGCTTATACTTATGAGATCTAGGAACGACTTGAATGCTATAATTCAAACAGATGTAGAAGATTTTAGAATTGAATTGAATAAAATCGAGTGGTTTATGCCTTATGTATCTGTAAATAACGTATTTAAAATTCGTCTACTCAATCATATTCAAAAGAGTAAACCTATCGATATGAGTTTTCGTAGTTGGGAGTTGTTTGAGTATCCACTGCTTCCAGCTACAACTAAACATGTTTGGACAGTGAAAACATCTAATCAGTTGGAAAAACCACGATTTGTTATTCTTGGATTTCAGACCAATCGAAAAAGTCAAGCAGGAGCTAATGCAAGTCGATTTGATCATTGTAATATAAGTAATGTGAAATTATTTCTTAATTCACAGTACTATCCGTATGGAAACTTAAATGTGAATATAGCTCAAAATCAATACTCTATATTGTATGAGATGTTTGCTAACTTTCAACATGCTTACTATGACAAAGAGATATTGGAGCCAATGTTGAAGAGAGATCAATTCAAAAGTTATATTCCTTTAACTGTAATCGATTGTTCCAAGCAAAACGAGTCCTTGAAAGGCGCTCCCGTAGATGTACGTCTGGAGTTCGAGTCTCGAGATAATTTTCCACCGGCTACATCTGCTTATTGCTTGATCTTACATGATCGTATAGTTCAGTATAATCCGACAAGTGGTGATGTAAAGAAACTTGTCTAACATGCAGTACATAGTCGATTTACAAGGTTTCAAACAACCTGTCAATGATTTTGTGGTCAAGGAACTGGCAATTGTTCCACTCAATGACAACAGTGAACCGGTAGTGCTCTTATTCAAAGAACCTTTTTCTTGGCATAGACTTAGCAATAAATATAAAAAAGAAAACACTCAGCTTGAAAAATGGCATGGACTAACCTGGACATCAGGAAACATTCCCTATGTTGAAGTAGGAAAACTTCTTCGAGAGTCTTTGCATGATGCAAATAACGTTCTCGTAATGGGTTCGTTAAAAAAAGAGTGGCTCGAACGCTTTAAGTTTAAAGTCTCTGATGTTTTAGAGATGGGAAACTTACCTTTGAATGAAGTGAGAGTGGCTACAGTTTGTCCTAATCACAATTGTTTATACAAAGTTAATTGCGCTCTTCACAACGTTAAACTTTTAAAAAAATTTTATAACGAAAGAGTATCTGTATACGAGGATGAGTATATGGATTGGGAATAGGGTGGGGGTAATGGAGTATAAATAGACTGTACCGATCCACTCTCAGATCATTCATCATCCAACATGGGTAACATTATAAGCTTCAAAGAGAAATTCTCTTCTCTTCTCAAGAATGAGAAGAAAAGAGTGGAACCAAGAAATTCAAGGAATATAATTCATAAAACATGTTCCACTACCTTACATTCTAGACGCATGAAAAATTTTAGAGAAACCGATTTAGTTTCTTATGATGAATGCGACTGTGACGCTTGTTCTTCATTAGCTTCTCGTACTCTGATTGGTTGAAACTTGTGATTAAATAATGAGTCAAAAAAGCAAAATATCCTATACCTGCTTGGTTGAAAGTCAAAGAAACAAAATTGATGATAATAAAGAAAAAATTAAATATGAAGTTAAGGAACATTCATCATTTTGGAAAAAAATATCGACTAATACACGATCATTACCTGAGCGGGATGGGTATAAAAATTTTAAAAATAATTAATTAAATATGTATCTATGTGATGGTTGAATGAGCGTGCGCGAAACATGTTAGCGTCTAATGCCATACCTAGCGTGAAACGTGCGTTACTCCTATCTCACTAGTGTGTATGGGTATATACACTGTATGGTAGAAAGTAAGGGGGGGGGGGTAAACGTGTAGATGAGAGACACAATGCTCTCCTCACTACTCCTCTTCTCTGGGAAGTCCCAGAACCAAACATAAGACTGGCGAGAAAGCAAGGGAAACCTTAAACTCTTAAACTCGCCGACAACTTGTCGGCAACTTGTTGGCAATCGGATACGCGAGTTCCGGGCAAGAAGCGCGTGCAAGCGCAGCGGTTGAGCTTATCTCCCCCCCCCCCTTCCATACAAAGCTATGATGGCTCTGGGAATGTCCCAGAACCAATGATGGTTCTGGGACGTCCCAGAACCATCATAGCCTACCTACTCGGGTTGATTGAATTTAGATGCTTTTTTATGCGTAAAACATGCATATCACCGGCCAAAACGTCTATTTTTTCAATACTTTCGATTTCGATAGTTGTCAGGGCTTACCGAATTCAAATGCATTTTTATGCGTAAATACATGCATATAACCGGCCAAAACTTCTATTTTTGCAGTATTTTAGATTTCGATAGTTGGCCGGGTTTACCGAATTCAAATGCATTTTTATGCGTAAATACATGCACGTAACCGTCCAAGCCTTCTATTTTTTCCATATTTTAGATTTCGATAGTTGGCCGGGTTTACCGAATTCAAATGCATTTTTGTGCGTAAATACATGCATATAACCGGCCAAAGCGTCTATTTTTTCAATATGTCAGATATCGATAGTTGGCCGGGTTTACCGAATTCAAATGCATTTTTGTGCGTAAATACATGCATATAACCGGCCAAAGCGTCTATTTTTTCAATATTTCAGATATCGATAGTTGGCCGGGTTGATCGAATTTACATGCTTTTTTATGTGTAAATACATGCATATGAACGGCCAAAACGTCTATTTTTTCAATACTTTCGATTTAGATAGTTGGCCGGGGTAATCGAATTCAAATGCATTTTTATGCCTAAATACATGCACGTAACCGGCCAAAGCGTCTATGTTTTCAATATTTTAGATATCGATAGTTGGCTGGGTTGATGAAATTTAGATGCTTTTTTATGCGTAAACATGCATATCACCGGCCAAAACGTCTATTTTTTCAATATTTCAGAAAACGATAGTAAGCCGGGTTGATTGAATTTAGATGCTTTTTTATGCGTAAAACATGCATATCACCGGCCAAAACGTCTATTTTTTCAATACTTTCGATTTCGATAGTTGTCAGGGCTTACCGAATTCAAATGCATTTTTATGCGTAAATACATGCATAAAACCGGCCAAAACATCTATTTTTTCAATATTTTAGATATCAATAGTTGGCCGTGTTGATCGAATTTACATGCTCTTTAATGCGTAAAACATGCATATCACCGGCCAAAACGTCTATTTTTTCAATACTTTCGATTTCGATAGTTGGCCGGTTTACCGAATTCAAATGCATTTTTATGCGTAAATACATGCATATAACCGGCCAAAACTTCTATTTTTGCAGTATTTTAGATTTCGATAGTTGGCCGGGTTTACCGAATTCAAATGCATTTTTATGCGTAAATACATGCACGTAACCGTCCAAGCCTTCTATTTTTTCCATATTTTAGATTTCGATAGTTGGCCGGGTTTACCGAATTCAAATGCATTTTTGTGCGTAAATACATGCATATAACCGGCCAAAGCGTCTATTTTTTCAATATTTCAGATATCGATAGTTGGCCGGGTTTACCGAATTCAAATGCATTTTTGTGCGTAAATACATGCATATAACCGGCCAAAGCGTCTATTTTTTCAATATTTCAGATATCGATAGTTGGCCGGGTTGATCGAATTTACATGCTTTTTTATGTGTAAATACATGCACGTAACCGTCCAAGCCTTCTATTTTTTCCATATTTTAGATTTCGATAGTTGGCAGGTTTACCGAATTCAAATGCATTTTTGTGCGTAAATACATGCATATAACCGGCCAAAGCGTCCTATTTTTTCAATATTTCAGATATCGATAGTTGGCCGGGTTGATCGAATTTACATGCTTTTTTATGTGTAAATACATGCATATGAACGGCCAAAACGTCTATTTTTTCAATACTTTCGATTTAGATAGTTGGCCGGGGTAATCGAATTCAAATGCATTTTTATGCCTAAATACATGCACGTAAACCGGCCAAAGCGTCTATGTTTTCAATATTTTAGATATCGATAGTTGGCTGGGTTGATGAAATTTAGATGCTTTTTTATGCGTAAACATGCATATCACCGGCCAAAACGTCTATTTTTTCAATATTTCAGAAAACGATAGTAAGCCGGGTTGATTGAATTTAGATGCTTTTTTATGCGTAAAACATGCATATCACCGGCCAAAACGTCTATTTTTTCAATACTTTCGATTTCGATAGTTGTCAGGGCTTACCGAATTCAAATGCATTTTTATGCGTAAATACATGCATAAAACCGGCCAAAACATCTATTTTTTCAATATTTTAGATATCAATAGTTGGCCGTGTTGATCGAATTTACATGCTCTTTAATGCGTAAAACATGCATATCACCGGCCAAAACGTCTATTTTTTCAATACTTTCGATTTCGATAGTTGGCCGGGTTTACCGAATTCAAATGCATTTTTATGCGTAAATACATGCATATAACCGGCCAAAACTTCTATTTTTGCAGTATTTTAGATTTCGATAGTTGGCCGGGTTTACCGAATTCAAATGCATTTTTATGCGTAAATACATGCACGTAACCGTCCAAGCCTTCTATTTTTTCCATATTTTAGATTTCGATAGTTGGCCGGGTTTACCGAATTCAAATGCATTTTTGTGCGTAAATACATGCATATAACCGGCCAAAGCGTCTATTTTTTCAATATTTCAGATATCGATAGTTGGCCGGGTTTACCGAATTTAAATGCATTTTTGTGCGTAAATACATGCATATAACCGGCCAAAGCGTCTATTTTTTCAATATTTCAGATATCGATAGTTGGCCGGGTTTACCGAATTCAAATGCATTTTTATGCGTAAATACATGCAGATAACCGGCCAAAACGCCTATTTTTTCAATATTTTAGGTTTTGATAGTAGGCCGGTTTACCCAATTCAAATGCATGTTTATGCCTAAATACATGCACGTAACCGGCCAAAGCGTCTATGTTTTCAATATTTTAGATATCGATAGTTGGCTGGGTTGATGAAATTTAGATGCTTTTTTATGCGTAAAACATGCATATCACCGGCCAAAACGTCTATTTTTTCAATATTTCAGAAAACGATAGTTAGCCGGGTTGATTGAATTTAGATGCTTTTTTATGCGTAAAACATGCATATCACCGGCCAAAACGTCTATTTTTTCAATACTTTCGATTTCGATAGTTGTCAGGGTTTACCGAATTCAAATGCATTTTTATGCGTAAATACATGCATAAAACCGGCCAAAACATCTATTTTTTCAATATTTTAGATATCAATAGTTGGCCGTGTTGATCAAATTTACATGCTCTTTAATGCGTAAAACATGCATATCACCGGCCAAATCGTCTATTTTTTCAATACTTTCGATTTCGATAGTTGGCCGGGTTTACCGAATTCAAATGCATTTTTATGCGTAAATACATGCATATAACCGGCCAAAACGTCTATTTTTGCAGTATTTTAGATTTCCATAGTTGGCCGGGTTTACCGAATTCAAATGCATTTTTATGCGTAAATACATGCATGAAACCGGCCAAAACATCTATTTTTTCAATATTTTAGATATCAATAGTTGGCCGTGTTGATCGAATTTACATGCTTTTTTATGTGTAAATACATGCATATGAACGGCCAAAACGTCTATTTTTTCAATACTTTCGATTTAGATAGTTGGCCGGTTTATCGAATTCAAATGCATTTTTATGCCTAAATACATGCACGTAACCGGCCAAAGCGTCTATGTTTTCAATATTTTAGATATCGATAGTTGGCTGGGTTGATGAAATTTAGATGCTTTTTTATGCGTAAAACATGCATATCACCGGCCAAAACGTCTATTTTTTCAATACTTCGATTTAGATAGTTGGCCGGTTTATCGAATTCAAATGCATTTTTATGCCTAAATACATGCACGTAACGGCCAAAGCGTCTATGTTTTCAATATTTTAGATATCGATAGTTGGCTGGGTTGATGAAATTTAGATGCTTTTTTATGCGTAAAACATGCATATCACCGGCCAAAACGTCTATTTTTTCAATATTCAGAAAACGATAGTAAGCGGGTTGATTGAATTTAGATGCTTTTTTATGCGTAAAACATGCATATCACGGCCAAAACGTCTATTTTTTCAATACTTTCGATTTCGATAGTTGTCAGGGTTTACCGAATTCAAATGCATTTTTATGCGTAAATACATGCATGAAAACCGGCCAAACATCTATTTTTTCAATATTTTAGATATCAATAGTTGGCCGTGTTGATCGAATTTACATGCTTTTTTATGTGTAAATACATGCATATGAACGGCCAAAACGTCTATTTTTTCAATACTTTCGATTTAGATAGTTGGCCGGTTTATCGAATTCAAATGCATTTTTATGCCTAAATACATGCACGTAACCGGCCAAAGCGTCTATGTTTTCAATATTTTAGATATCGATAGTTGGCTGGGTTGATGAAATTTAGATGCTTTTTTATGCGTAAAACATGCATATCACCGGCCAAAACGTCTATTTTTTCAATATTTCAGAAAACGATAGTAAGCCGGGTTGATTGAATTTAGATGCTTTTTTATGCGTAAAACATGCATATCACCGGCCAAAACGTCTATTTTTTCAATACTTTCGATTTCGATAGTTGGCCGGGTTTACCGAATTCAAATGCATTTTTATGCGTAAATACATGCATATAACCGGCCAAAACTTCTATTTTTGCAGTATTTTAGATTTCGATAGTTGGCCGGGTTTACCGAATTCAAATGCATTTTTATGCGTAAATACATGCACGTAACCGTCCAAGCCTTCTATTTTTTCCATATTTTAGATTTCGATAGTTGGCCGGGTTTACCGAATTCAAATGCATTTTTGTGCGTAAATACATGCATATAACCGGCCAAAGCGTCTATTTTTTCAATATTTCAGATATCGATAGTTGGCCGGGTTTACCGAATTTAAATGCATTTTTGTGCGTAAATACATGCATATAACCGGCCAAAGCGTCTATTTTTTCAATATTTCAGATATCGATAGTTGGCCGGGTTTTACCGAATTCAAATGCATTTTTATGCGTAAATACATGCAGATAACCGGCCAAAACGCCTATTTTTTCAATATTTTAGGTTTTGATAGTAGGCCGGTTTACCCAATTCAAATGCATGTTTATGCCTAAATACATGCACGTAACCGGCCAAAGCGTCTATGTTTTCAATATTTTAGATATCGATAGTTGGCTGGGTTGATGAAATTTAGATGCTTTTTTATGCGTAAAACATGCATATCACCGGCCAAAACGTCTATTTTTTCAATATTTCAGAAAACGATAGTTAGCCGGGTTGATTGAATTTAGATGCTTTTTTATGCGTAAAACATGCATATCACCGGCCAAAACGTCTATTTTTTCAATACTTTCGATTTCGATAGTTGTCAGGGTTTACCGAATTCAAATGCATTTTTATGCGTAAATACATGCATAAAACCGGCCAAAACATCTATTTTTTCAATATTTTAGATATCAATAGTTGGCCGTGTTGATCAAATTTACATGCTCTTTAATGCGTAAAACATGCATATCACCGGCCAAATCGTCTATTTTTTCAATACTTTCGATTTCGATAGTTGGCCGGGTTTACCGAATTCAAATGCATTTTTATGCGTAAATACATGCATATAACCGGCCAAAACGTCTATTTTTGCAGTATTTTAGATTTCCATAGTTGGCCGGGTTTACCGAATTCAAATGCATTTTTATGCGTAAATACATGCATGAAACCGGCCAAAACATCTATTTTTTCAATATTTTAGATATCAATAGTTGGCCGTGTTGATCGAATTTACATGCTTTTTTATGTGTAAATACATGCATATGAACGGCCAAAACGTCTATTTTTTCAATACTTTCGATTTAGATAGTTGGCCGGTTTATCGAATTCAAATGCATTTTTATGCCTAAATACATGCACGTAACCGGCCAAAGCGTCTATATGTTTTCAATATTTTAGATATCGATAGTTGGCTGGGTTGATGAAATTTAGATGCTTTTTTATGCGTAAAACATGCATATCACCGGCCAAAACGTCTATTTTTTCAATATTTCAGAAAACGATAGTAAGCCGGGTTGATTGAATTTAGATGCTTTTTTATGCGTAAAACATGCATATCACCGGCCAAAACGTCTATTTTTTCAATACTTTCGATTTCGATAGTCGTCAGGGCTTACCGAATTCAAATGCATTTTTATGCGGGTTGATCGAATTTACATGCTTTTTTATATGTAAATACATGCATATGAACGGCCAAAACGTCTATTTTTTCAATACTTTCGAATTAGATAGTAGGCCGGGTTTACCGAAATCAAATGCATTTTTGTGCGTAAATACATGCATATAACCGGCCAAAGCGTCTATTTTTTCAATATTTCAGATATCGATAGTTGGCCGGGTTGATCGAATTTACATGTTTTTTTATGTGTAAATACATGCATATGAACGGCCAAAACGTCTATTTTTTCAATACTTTCGATTTAGATAGTTGGCCGGGGTAATCGAATTCAAATGCATTTTTATGCCTAAATACATGCACGTAACCGGCCAAAGCGTCTATGTTTTCAATACTTTCGATTTCGATAGTTGGCCGGGTTCATCGAATTTACATGCTCTTTTATGCGTAAAACATGCATATCACCGGCCAAAACGTCTATTTATTCAATACTTTCGATATAGATAGTTGCCCGGGTTCACCGAATTCAAATGCATTTTTATGCGTATATACATGTATATAAGCGGCCAAAACGTCTATTTTTTCAATATTTCAGATATCGATAGTTGGCCGGGTTGATCGAATTTACATGCTTTTTTGTGCGTAAATACATGCATATAACCGGCCAAAGCGTCTATGTTTTCAATATTTTAGATATCGATAGTTGGCTGGGTTGATTAAATTTAGATGCTTTTTTATGCGTAAAACATGCATATCACCGGCCAAAACGTCTATTTTTTCAATTTTTCAGAAAACGATAGTTAGCCGGGTTGATTGAATTTAGATGCTTTTTTATGCGTAAAACATGCATATCACCGGCCAAAACGTCTATTTTTTCAATACTTTCGATTTCTATAGTTGTCAGGGCTTACCGAATTCAAATGCATTTTTATGCGTAAATACATGCATAAAACCGGCCAAAACATCTATTTTTTCAATATTTTAGATATCAATAATTGGCCGTGTTGATCGAATTTACATGCTCTTTAATGCGTAAAACATGCATATCACCGGCCAAAACGTCTATTTTTTCAATACTTTCGATTTCGATAGTTGGCCGGGTTTACCGAATTCAAATGCATTTTTATGCGTAAATACATGCAGATAACCGGCCAAAACGCCTATTTTTTCAATATTTTAGGTTTTGATAGTAGGCCGATTTACCCAATTCAAATGCATGTTTATGCGTAAATAGATGCATATAACCGGCCAAAACGTCTATTTTTTCAATACTTTCGATTTCGATAGTTGTCAGGGTTTACCGAATTCAAATGCATTTTTATGCGTAAATACATGCATAAAACCGGCCAAAACATCTATTTTTTCAATATTTTAGATATCAATAGTTGGCCGGGTTGATCGAATTTACATGCTTTTTTATGTGTAAATACATGCATATGAACGGCCAAAACGTCTATTTTTTCAATACTTTCGATTTAGATAGTTGGCCGGGGTACTCGAAATCAAATGCATTTTTATGCCTAAATACATGCACGTAACCAGCCAAAGCGTCTATGTTTTCAATATTTTAGATAACGATAGTTGGCCGGGTTCATCGAATTTACATGCTCTTTTATGCGTAAAACATGCATATCACCGGCCAAAACGTCTATTTTTTCAATATTTTAGATTTCGATAGTTGGCCGGGTTTACCGAATTCAAATGCATTTTTGTACGTAAATACATGCATATAACCGGCCAAAGCGTCTATTTTTTCAATATTTCAGATATCGATAGTTGGCCGGGTTGATCGAATTTACATGTTTTTTTATGTGTAAATACATGCATATGAACGGCCAAAACGTCTATTTTTTCAATACTTTCGATTTAGATGGTTGGCCGGGTTTATCGAATTCAAATGCATTTTTATACCTAAATACATGCACGTAACCGGCCAAAGCGTCTATATGTTTTCAATATTTTAGATTTCGATAGTTGGCCGGGTTGATTGAATTTAGATGCTTTTTTATGCGTAAAACATGCATATCACCGGCCAAAACGTCTATTTTTAATACTTTCGATTTCGATAGTTGGCAGGGTTTACCGAATTCAAATGCATTTTTATGCGTAAATACATGCATATAACCGGCCAAAACTTCTATTTTTGCAGTATTTTGGATTGCGATAGTTAGCCGGGTTTACCGAATTCAAATGCATTTTTGTACGTAAATACATGCATATAACCGGCCAAAGCGTCTATTTTTTCAATATTTCAGATATCGATAGTTGGCCGGGTTGATCGAATTTACATGTTTTTTTATGTGTAAATACATGCATATGAACGGCCAAAACGTCTATTTTTTCAATACTTTCGATTTAGATGGTTGGCCGGGTTTATCGAATTCAAATGCATTTTTATACCTAAATACATGCACGTAACCGGCCAAAGCGTCTATATGTTTTCAATATTTTAGATTTCGATAGTTGGCCGGGTTCATCGAATTTACATGCTCTTTTATGCGTAAAACATGCATATCACCGGCCAAAACGTCTATTTATTCAATACTTTCGATATATAGTTGGCCGGGTTCACCGAATTCAAATGCATTTTTATGCGTATATACATGTATATAAGCGGCCAAAACGTCTATTTTTTCAATATTTTAGATTTCGATAGTTGGCCGGGTTTACCGAATTCAAATGCATTTTTGTGCGTAAGTACATGCATATAACCGGCCAAAGCGTCTATTTTTTCAATATTTCAGATATCGATAGTTGGCCGGGTTGATCGAATTTACATGCTTTTTTATGCGTAAATACATGCATATGAACGGCCAAAACGTCTATTTTTTCAATACTTTCGATTTAGATAGTTGGCCGGGGTAATCGAATTCAAATGCATTTTTATGCCTAAATACATGCACGTAACCGGCCAAAGCGTCTATGTTTTCAATATTTTAGATATCGATAGTTGGCTGGGTTGATTAAATTTAGATGCTTTTTTATGCGTAAAACATGCATATCACCGGCCAAAACGTCTATTTTTTCAATTTTGCAGAAAACGATAGTTAGCCGGGTTGATTGAATTTTGATGCTTTTTTATGCGTAAAATATGCATATCACCGGCCAAAACGTCTATTTTTTCAATACTTTAGATTTCGATAGTTGTCAGGGTTTACCGAATTCAAATGCATTTTTATGCGTAAATACATGCATAAAACCGGCCAAAACATCTATTTTTTCAATATTTTAGATATCAATAGTTGGCCGTGTTGATCGAATTTACATGCTCTTTAATGCGTAAAACATGCATATCACCGGCCAAAACGTCTATTTTATCAATACTTTCGATTTCGATAGTTGGCCGGGTTTACCGAATTCAAATGCATTATTATGCGTAAATACATACATATAACCGGCCAAAACGTCTATTTTTGCAGTATTTTAGATTTCGATAGTTGGCCGGGTTTACCGAATTCAAATGCATTTTTATGCGTAAATACATGCAGATTACCGGCCAAAACGCCTATTTTTTCAATATTTTAGATTTTGATAGTAGGCCGGTTTACCGAATTCAAATGCATTTTTGTGCGTAAATACATGCATATAACCGGCCAAAGCGTCTATTTTTTCAATATTTCAGATATCGATAGTTGGCCGGGTTGATCGAATTTACATGCTTTTTTATGTGTAACTACATGCATATGAACGGCCAAAACGTCTATTTTTTCAATACTTTCGATTTAGATAGTTGGCCGGGGTAATCGAATTCAAATGCATTTTTATGCCTACATACATGCACGTAACCGGCCAAAGCGTCTATGTTTTCAATATTTTCGATTTCGATATATGGCCGGGTTAATCGAATTCTAATGCTTTTTTATGTGTAAACACACATATACAACCGGCCAAAACGTCTATTTTTTCAATATTATAGATAACGATAGTTGTTCGGGTTCACGGAATTCAAATGCACTTTTATGCTTAAATATATGCATATAACCTGCCAAAGCGACAATTTTTTCAATATTTTCGATTTCGATATATGGCCGGGTTAATCGAATTCAAATGCTTTTTTATGTGTAAACACACATATACTACCGGCCAAAACGTCTATTTTCTCAATAATTTCGATTTCGCTATATGGCCGGGTTAATCGAATTCAAATGCTTTTTTATGCGTAAATACATGCAAATAACCAGCCAAAACGTCTATTTTTTCAATATTTTAGATTTCGATAGTTGGCCGGGTTTACCGAATTCAAATGCATTTTTATACGTATATACATGCATATAACCAGAAAAAACTTCTATTTTTTTCAATATTTTAGATAACGATAGTTGGCCGGGTTTACCGAATTCAAATGCTTTTTTATGCGTAAATACATGCAAATAACCAGCCAAAGCGACAATTTTTTCAATATTTTCGATTTCGATATATGGCCGGGTTAATCGAATTCAAATGCTTTTTTATGTGTAAACACACATATACAACCGGTCAAAACGTCTATTTTCTCAATAATTTCGATTTCGCTATATGGCCGGGTTAATCGAATTCAAATGCTTTTTTATGCGTAAATACATGCAAATAACCAGCCAAAACGTCTATTTTTTCAATATTTCAGATAAAGATAGTTGGCCGGGTTTACCGAATTCAAATGCATTTTTGTGCGTAAATAAATGCAGATAACCGGCCAAAACGTTTATTTTTTCAATATTTTAGATTTCGATAGTAGGCCGTGTTTACCCAGTTCAAATGCATTTTTATGCGTATATACATGCATATAACCGGCCAAAACGTCTATTTTTTCAATATTTTCGATTTCGATATATGGCCGGGTTAATCGAATTCAAATGCGTTTTTATGCGTAAATACATGCAAATAACCGGCCAAAACGTCTATTTTGCAGTATTATAGATTTCGATAGTTGGCCGGGTTTACCGAATTCAAATGCATTTTTGTGCGTAAATACATGCAGATAACCGGCCAAAACGTTTATTTTATATATTTTAGATTTCGATAGTAGGCAGGGTTTACCCAGTTCAAATGCTTTTTTATGCGTAAATACATGCAGATAACCGGCTAAAACATCTATTTTTTCAATATTTTAGATTTCGATAGTTGGCCGGGTTTACCGAATTCAAATGCATTTTTACACGTATATACATGCATATAACCAGAAAAAACTTCTATTTTTTTCAATATTTTAGATAACGATAGTTGGCCGGGTTTACCGAATACAAATGCATTTTTATGCGTAAATACATGCATAAAACCGGCCAAAACATCTATTTTTTCAATATTTTAGATATCAATAGTTGGCCGTGTTGATCGAATTTACATGCTCTTTAATGCGTAAAACATGCATATCACCGGCCAAAACGTCTATTTTTTCAATACTTTCGATTTCGATAGTTGGCCGGGTTTACCGAATTCAAATGCATTTTTATGCGTAAATACATACATATAACCGGCCAAAACGTCTATTTTTGCAGTATTTTAGATTTCGATAGTTGGCCGGGTTTACCGAATTCAAATGCATTTTTATGCGTAAATACATGCAGATTACCGGCCAAAACGCCTATTTTTTCAATATTTTAGATTTTGATAGTAGGCCGGTTTACCGAATTCAAATGCATTTTTGTGCGTAAATACATGCATATAACCGGCCAAAGCGTCTATTTTTTCAATATTTCAGATATCGATAGTTGGCCGGGTTGATCGAATTTACATGCTTTTTTATGTGTAACTACATGCATATGAACGGCCAAAACGTCTATTTTTTCAATACTTTCGATTTAGATAGTTGGCCGGGGTAATCGAATTCAAATGCATTTTTATGCCTACATACATGCACGTAACCGGCCAAAGCGTCTATGTTTTCAATATTTTCGATTTCGATATATGGCCGGGTTAATCGAATTCTAATGCTTTTTTATGTGTAAACACACATATACAACCGGCCAAAACGTCTATTTTTTCAATATTATAGATAACGATAGTTGTTCGGGTTCACGGAATTCAAATGCACTTTTATGCTTAAATATATGCATATAACCTGCC
The DNA here is from genome assembly GCA_026168455.1 of Theocolax elegans. Lineage (NCBI taxonomy): Eukaryota > Metazoa > Arthropoda > Insecta > Hymenoptera > Cerocephalidae > Theocolax > Theocolax elegans. Next base: position 45,958,253 of record CM047430.1, read on the forward strand.
AAAGCGACAATTTTTTCAATATTTTCGATTTCGATATATGGCCGGGTTAATCGAATTCAAATGCTTTTTTATGTGTAAACACACATATACAACCGGCCAAAACGTCTATTTTCTCAATAATTTCGATTTCGCTATATGGCCGGGTTAATCGAATTCAAATGCTTTTTTATGCGTAAATACATGCAAATAACCAACCAAAACGTCTATTTTTTCAATATTTTAGATTTCGATAGTTGGCCGGGTTTACCGAATTCAAATGCATTTTTATACGTATATACATGCATATAACCAGAAAAAACTTCTATTTTTTTCAATATTTTAGATAACGATAGTTGGCCGGGTTTACCGAATTCAAATGCTTTTTTATGCGTAAATACATGCAAATAACCAGCCAAAGCGACAATTTTTTCAATATTTTCGATTTCGATATATGGCCGGGTTAATCGAATTCAAATGCTTTTTATGTGTAAACACACATATACAACTGGCCAAAACGTCTATTTTCTCAATAATTTCGATTTTGCTATATGGCCGGGTTAATCGAATTCAAATGCTTTTTTATGCGTAAATACATGCAAATAACCAGCCAAAACGTCTATTTTTTCAATATTTCAGATAAAGATAGTTGGCCGGGTTTACCGAATTCAAATGCATTTTTGTGCGTAAATAAATGCAGATAACCGGCCAAAACGTTTATTTTTTCAATATTTTAGATTTCGATAGTAGGCCGTGTTTACCCAGTTCAAATGCATTTTTATGCGTATATACATGCATATAACCGGCCAAAACGTCTATTTTTTCAATATTTCGATTTCGATATATGGCCGGGTTAATCGAATTCAAATGCGTTTTTATGCGTAAATACATGCAAATAACCGGCCAAAACGTCTATTTTGCAGTATTATAGATTTCGATAGTTGGCCGGGGTTACCGAATTCAAATGCATTTTTGTGCGTATAATACATGCATATAACCGGCCAAAGAGTCTACTTTTTCAATATTTCAGATATCGATAGTTGGCGGGTTGATCGAATTTACATGCTTTTTTATGTGTAACTACATGCATATGAACGGCCCCCAAACGTCTATTTTTTCAATACTTTCGATATTACGATAGTGGCCGGGGTAATCGAATACAAATGCACTTTTTATGCCTACATACATGCACGTAACCGGCCAAAGCGTACTATGTTTTCAATATTTTCGATTTCGATATATGGCCGGGTTAATCGAATTCAAATGCTTTTTTATGTGTAAACACACATATACAACCGGCCAAAACGTCTATTTTCTCAATAATTTCGATTTCGCTATATGGCCGGGTTAATCGAATTTCAAATGCTTTTTTATGCGTAAATACATGCAAATAACCAACCAAAACGTCTATTTTTTCAATATTTTAGATTTCGATAGTTGGCCGGGTTTACCGAATTCAAATGCATTTTTATACGTATATACATGCATATAACCAGAAAAAACTTCTATTTTTTTCAATATTTTAGATAACGATAGTTGGCCGGGTTTACCGAATTCAAATGCTTTTTTATGCGTAAATACATGCAAATAACCAGCCAAAGCGACAATTTTTTCAATATTTTCGATTTCGATATATGGCCGGGTTAATCGAATTCAAATGCTTTTTTATGTGTAAACACACATATACAACTGGCCAAAACGTCTATTTTCTCAATAATTTCGATTTTGCTATATGGCCGGGTTAATCGAATTCAAATGCTTTTTTATGCGTAAATACATGCAAATAACCAGCCAAAACGTCTATTTTTTCAATATTTCAGATAAAGATAGTTGGCCGGGTTTACCGAATTCAAATGCATTTTTGTGCGTAAATAAATGCAGATAACCGGCCAAAACGTTTATTTTTTCAATATTTTAGATTTCGATAGTAGGCCGTGTTTACCCAGTTCAAATGCATTTTTATGCGTATATACATGCATATAACCGGCCAAAACGTCTATTTTTTCAATATTTCGATTTCGATATATGGCCGGGTTAATCGAATTCAAATGCGTTTTTATGCGTAAATACATGCAAATAACCGGCCAAAACGTCTATTTTGCAGTATTATAGATTTCGATAGTTGGCCGGGGTTACCGAATTCAAATGCATTTTTGTGCGTAAATACATGCAGATAACCGGCCAAAACGTTTATTTTTTCAATATTTTAGATTTCGATAGTAGGCAGGGTTTACCCAGTTCAAATGCTTTTTTATGCGTAAATACATGCAGATAACCGGCTAAAACATCTATTTTTTCAATATTTTAGATAACGATAGTTGGCCGGGTTTACCGAATACAAATGCATTTTTATGCGTAAATACATGCATAAAACTGGCCAAAACATCTATTTTTTCAATAGTTTAGATTTCGATAGTAGGCAGGGTTTACCCAGTTCAAATGCTTTTTTATGCGTAAGTACATGCAGATAACCGGCCAAAACGTCTATTTTTTCAATATTTCAGATATGGATAGTTGGCCGGGTTGATCAAATTTACATGCTTTTTTATGTGTAAATACATGCATATGAACGGCCAAAACGTCTATTTTTTCAATACTTTCGATTTAGATAGTCCGCGCTGACGACGAGCCTTTAGTTCGGTTACCGGCTTTGAGCCCGATTTCGAAGTGGGTATGGCATGGTTGCGTGTATGCCACTCTATTCTCTGCAGCTCTCCTCGCTGCCTCTGCTTTCGTTGGCCGTCCTCTTCGGCGCTTCGGTGTGGCTACTTGCGGTAAGAACCCTCTGTCCTGAAGGTTATGTGCGTACGGTTCGGTCGGTAGCAAGGGGGCTACAGCGACGTATGGAGCAGCTTGAGACTCCGCGGCGTATGATGGTGTAGTAAGTTGAACGGACGAGTACGGATACGTCGTCGCGATCGGGTACGAGAGCAACTGCGGTGCTTTGTACGACGGCAGCGGCTGGGTCGCTGCGAGGTACGGGGTGGTGGAATACGGCAACAACTGGGGTGCTGCTCGCGGACACGGCAGCGAATGAGGCGCGTATGTATGCGGAGGCGACGGAAGGGCCGTGCGTGGTTGTTCGTGAATCGTTTCTACCAGTCCAGGTAAAACAGCTGCGGTCGAGACGCTCGGCGAGAAAGCAGGACTGCTGCTCGAAGCGTCGGGACGATAAGTTGGTTGGCTGCGATTGTATACACTTGTTGCGCCGGTAGGCGGATCGGCTCGCTTTAAGTTGGATATATGTAGCTTGATATTTTCCTGTCCTGGTCGTTCAAGTACATATACGTCCGGGCTGTTGACCTCGAGAATGCGGAAGGGGCCGCTTCATCGGTCTGCGAGACTCGCGTTAATTCCTTCGGGCGCGTTAGATTGAATAAAATTTATGGTAAGCACCCACTCGCCAGGTTGTAGTAGAGCGGGTGTGTCGACGTGTTGACCGATTTTGTCTGACTGATGCTGTCGAGCTCGATCGATGCGAATTTGCGCGTCCTCGTTGTAAGACGTTCGTTCTCCGGGGCGAGGTAAATTTCGTCCGAAAAGCGCGTAGCTCGGTGTTTGTCCCGTCCGGGTGTTCTGACGTCGTCGCAAGCTGAAGAGAATCGTTGACAAGTCCTTGTCCCAATCTTGATGTTTACGGCCACGTAATTTCAATCGCATGCCTTTCTTTAACTCTTGGTTGCGGCGTTCGGTTGGGTTACCCTGCGGATGGTACGACGGAGTTGTATAAGCTACGGCTCCCCAATCTTGACATCTTTTCTGCCAAGCGGGACCGCGGAACTGCGGAGCGTTATCGGAGAGCAAGACGCGTGGATACCCCCACCGCGCAAACACCTCGCGCTCAAGAGTCTCTGCGATCGTCGTGATTTCGGCATTTGGTACGGCAAACGCCTCCGTCCAGCGCGAAAATAAATCCGTGGCAACGAGAAGGTAGCGCTTTCCTCGAGCAGTCCTCGGATACGGGCCCATGAGGTCGATCGCGACGGTATCCCCAGGTTCGAAGGGTTCTCGACACTTTTGCTCGCCTTTCGATATAGGCTTCGATGCCTTGGAGAGCGCGCACTCGGTACACTGGGCAACTGCGCGTCGCACGTCCTCGCGCATGTGTGGCCAGAAATGCGTTTTTCGCGTCGCGCGTAATGTTTCTTCTGTCCCTGGATGATTGGAAAGCGGATCGTCGCAAAAGTAACGGAGTACGAGGAGACGACAACCTTCGGGCACGTATATGCGAGGAGATCGCCCGTTTTCCATTACGTAGTATGTGTTATTGAGACACTCGAGTCGTTGACTAGGTTGTAGATATTTCTCGAGTTCGTGTAGATCGGGCGGCTTTTGATGTTGCGCATCGATGATACGACTTCGTAAATCGTATGCAGTCATAGACGCGAGGCGGAGATTTTCTTCCTGCGGTACGGTCTTTACGGGAGGTAATAAGGCTTCAACTTCGTCGTCTACGTTATTCGAGTAGACCTCGTCGCTTGGCTCGCGAGACAGTGCGTCGGGGAGCTCGTTCTCTCGACCCGCTACGTGCTCTATAACGAATCGAAAACTGCGTAAGTACATCGCCCAGCGGTGCAACTTTCCCTTTCCATCTTTCGTGTTGTCGAGCCAAGTTAGTGCCTTATTGTCGGTGCGTAGAACAAATTGTCCGTCTTCGAGAAGTGGCTTAAATTTACGGAGCGCCCATATGATCGCGAGGCACTCTTGCTCGTTGGAATGATAACGTTTTTCCGTTTTCGTAAATTTAGCCGAGGTATATGTAATAACGCGCCGTTCGCCTTGTTCTCCGAGTTGATAAATTACGGCTTCCATTCCAGCGGCACTCGCGTCGGTTTGTAAATACATTATTTTGTTACGGTCGGGCCGGTAGAGTTCAAGCGGAGCACTAAACGCTTTTTTAATATTCTCGAAGGCTTGTTGAGTTTCGTTAGTCCAGCGCCAAGGTTTATCGGCGGCGAGGAGCGCGGTTAACGGAAGGGCAGTCTCGGCGAATTTCGGAACGTAGTCGCGCAGCCAGCCGCAGGTGCCGAAGAACTTGCGCAAATCCTTCTTGTTTTGCGGGACTGGAGCGTTCAAAATCGCGTTGACGTGTTGAGGTTTCGCTGCGTTACGTCCGGTCGAGACGATGTGTCCAAGATATTCAAGCGACTTTTTGCCGAAGAAACACTTTTTTAATGCACACGTTAGATTATAAATGCGAAGCCGCTCGAAAATTAATTGTAAATGTTTTATATGCTCTTCCCACGTGTCCGAATACACCAAAAAGTCATCGAGATAAGAACGCACAAACTTATTCGCGAATCCGCACAGCACGTATTGTTCGATGAACGAGTTGAAGCATCCAGGCGCGTTTTTAAGCCCAAAGCACAAAACTCGCCACTGATAAAGCGCACCATCGGGCGTCATGAACGCAGTGTACGTTCGCGACGACTCGGACAATGGGATTTGCTAATATCCGCGCTTTAAGTCGAGAGTCGTGAATATTTTTGCGGTTCCGACGTCGCGCAACACTTCGTGCATTTTCGGCAGATTTTGCGCGGTGTCTTTCGTTATTGAGTTTAACCGTCTAAATCGACGCAAAAACGCAATGTACCGTCTTTCTTATCACTCATCACTATCGGCGAACAATACGGTGACGTAGAGGGTTCGATCATTCCGTCCGCGAGCATTTCGCACACTTGCTCTTCAATCGCGAGTTTCTTCGTAGGCGAATAGCGGTACGGGAAAAGTCGAAATGGCGTAGTATCGGTCAGTTCGATAGAATGTTCGATAAACTTCGTTTGTCGTAAAGGTCCGTTCGGGAAAAATACGTCAGCGTATTCCGCGATCACTCCCGAGAGTTTGTCTTTGTATTTGTCGGGAAAACCGTGCTGTACACTCGCGAAAAAGTCTGCTGGAGGTTGTACACTTTTCACAGGTTTCGAACCGTCACGGTTTAAATATACGCGGTATCTTGTCGTATTTCCGAAGTATATACAGTCTAAGTCGTGGTCGTGTATGACTCTCTCGTCTTTGCGCCAACGACGTCCAAAAGTTACCTCGGTCTCGAGTTCGTCGCACACATAGAATTTCACTAAGTTCTCATAATTACCGATTCGCACTGGTAATTCGCACACTCGAGTAGTTAACATGGTCGAGCCGCGTCGCGCAAGATTTACACTGTTAGCACTTTGGTGTCTTTGTTTATAAATCGCGATCGTATAAAGCAGTCACTTGCACCTGAATCGATAAGCGCACTAGTTTCCACTCCGTTCACTGTCATCGGGAGGTACTCAGCTCGAGCGTCTGTAAAATGCGCGGACGAGTCTATTGGGTTGTCGGGGCAGAAACGGCCGCGGCGGTCTCTGTCCCGCGTGCGTTTCCCGCTCCTGTGCGACGAGGATTGTGTGGACAATCACGATGCCAATGCCTTTCCGGGCAATAGTTACAACGCGGCAGATTTTGCTGTTGAGCTGCTGCTGCGGGCGCATGTTGCGCTCTTGGTGCAATCGGTGCACTTGATACGTGAGTAGTTTGGATTTTTGGCGCGAAATTAGGCGCGGTCGGAGCAACTCGGCGAAGCGTACTTTTCTCCTCAGTTTCGTCCTGATCAATCTGCACGGCTCTTTCAATAAGCTCTTCGATTGTTTCAAATCTTGACGAGCGCAGCAATTTACGCGTAGAGCCACGTAGCGATTTGATTAGAACGGCGATTAACTGCTCCTCCGTAGCGTCTGGTAGTAAGCAACGAGCGAGTAAATGACGCTGCTCAAGAAAGAGGCTTGTGCCTTCTTTTTCACTCTGTTGCTGTCCGTAGAGCTTAGTCGACAGCTTCATGACAACGGTTTGGGACGCATATTTAGCGCGCATAAGCTCACAAAATCTATCCCACGTAAAATTTAAACTCTTGTACACGGCCCACCAACGAGCCGCATCGTCTTTTAGAGCGCGCGAGGCTAAACGAACGCGTGCGTTTGCATCGGTGTTATTAGCCGTAAACACTGCCTCGCACTCGCGAATAAATACGTTCGGATCTTCGTGATCGCGACCGGAAAACTCTGGAAGCTCAGGCGTTCCGACGGCTACTGCGCGTAAAATGTTACGTAATTCCTCCATAATGATGACTTGGGGAGGTCGATCGACAGGCGGCTGTCCTTCTGCCATGGGCTCGTGTGGTTGGTTTTCGACTAATTCGTTGATTATTTCTCTTTCTATCTGCGCGTCGCGCCTTTGTAGATTTTGCTGACTGTTTGAATCCGAATCTTCTGAGGATGATAATTCCAATGGCGGGAGCACTATTTCCCTCGGTCGTCCTCTTCTGCGTTTAACCGGATTCGAAACGCTTGGAAATGTAGATGTAGAAACGTCGAAGTGTTGGTCTCGCGAATGACTTCGCGTGCGAAGTGGTGAAATAAATTGGGCGCCACCGACTGTTTTATGACTATCCGAAGTCAAAGATGTATTTCGTTTTCGATCTTTTGGCGGCGTACGTAGCATGACTCAATTCATGGCGTGAGATCGAAACGCGTCCGCGTGTTCAAAAATGCGATTTCGCGATGCGTCGTTTTTTTTTTCTCGGAACGGAAATGCAATTTCGAGCCCCACGTTGGGCGCCAATTTGACTTCAACCTAGAAAGGGTTGGTCAAAGGAAGGGGAAGTACGCTCGCCAAGTAGGGTAAATTAAATACACAATACTTTTAATAATTAAAATTTGCGGCTCAGGGCAGTGTATACAATAAAATGTGATGCGTGTAGATGCGCGTTCGCGTACGCGCGCAATGTCGTGGATGAAAGACGGAGGCACTTTACGACGCCGCTGCAAAGCGATGATACGCTGTGGAAGCGGTCCGGACGCAAAAGACTTGAGCGCTATCGATAACGCAAGTTCGCTTCCCTCGGTCTGTTTCCGTGTTTGAGTCCGCCGTGAGACAAAGCACCTAACGAATTCGCCAAAGCAAAGAGACGCTGAACAGCGTGGTTCGTTAGTTTAGCACTAGCGCGGACGCGCAATATGCTTATGCGTTAGTCTTGAGTGGTACGAGGAGTCGTACGAGGTGCGGTGGGAACGCGGCGCGAAACTCGGGCGAGTCAGGTACGCGGCCGCACGTAGAGCAAAGGACTTGTTGATCGTTCGAGGCGTCGGACGAGAGTCCCTGTTTCGCGGGGCCGATCGGCGCGCGCGAGAGGCGGCGCAGCGGCGGCCGCTCGATGCAGCAAATCAGCATCGAGGAGTTCGGGTCACATGTTCTGAAAGGGGAAAGGTCTTTCTTCGCAAAGACCGACGGGTAAATTCGGCGATTTTGACGACCGTTAGAAAGAGGAGAATTGTTTATTTACTTCTTGGTAATATTTTCTTTACCAAGCGCTTCTTATTTTTTCGTGAGTGTGCGAGCGCGCACACGTCAAATTATAATATACTAAAAAATGTAAATACAAATAAAAACAAGATATAGCAAAATACGATTACAAACAACAAATGACGAGGTTATGATTGAATCGTTATTAGCTTCTCGAACGAAACTAAATATTTTACTTAGCATGTATTTGCTATTATTTGTTTCCATTAAAGATATTTGGTCGTAAAAAAAAACATCTTTCTTGCAATATAAAAATGAGAGAATCCGTTCGGTTAGGTAAATACAAATGTACATTGTTTTGTTGTGTAAGTTGAAAGTAAAGTGCATTTAACTTTTAAAGTTGCACGAGACCAGTTGAAAATACCTAATTTATCTACCCATTGCATATTTAACATAGGCCCCGAACGGATCTTAAAAGAATTAGTTTTTATAACGAAGTAGACTAATATTTACAATTTTATATTAAAAAGGTATCTTCTGTCTTAGATATTTTAGAAAAATTTGGTTTTTACAATTAAAATATTATTAATTTATTTTTCTAGGGTACACAAATATCAGGAAGCAATCTGTCATCATAAGACAATAACACATCAGATACCGAAAGTTACTATACTGATGAAATTGACAATAGTGAAGATATATTATTTCGTGAACATGAAGATAGCAGTGAAAGTAGTAACGAAGATGAAAACTGCTCTTTCCAAAGACTTAAGGGGATGTCGGAGCTATAGCCTCCATCAAAAGCCGCTCGATCTCTCGGTTTCGAATGGCGCTGTAGTCAGGTGTCGATTTCTACGATAAACGTACTTAAAACATAAATTATAAATTTTACAGCTACATAGAGCTGTTGAAAGATACTTTCCCCCCTAGCTATAACTAAAATTAAGGTAATTGTAATATTACTCTTGGCAGTAAATGTTTATTTTTTTAAAGAAATGTGAAATACGTTGCGTGTAGCATTACGGCAGATATAGATTCATTGAATATGAGACGTATTTCACATTTCTTTAAAAAAATAAACATTTGATTCCAAGAGTAATATTATAATTACCTTATTTTTAGTTATAGCTAGGGGGGAAAGTATCTTTCAACAGCTCTATGTAGCTGTAAAATTTATAATTTATGTTTTAAGTACGTTTATCGTAGAAATCGACACCTGACTACAGCGCCATTAGAAACCGAGAGATCGAGCGGCTTTTGATGGAGGCTATAGCTCCGACATCCCCTTAAGAATACTATTGAAAATGATGACATTATTAATTTTCAAATACAAATAAGTAAACCAGATATTCTACTCGCGGTGTTAAAATATGTTATAGAACATGATTTATGTCAAACGGCTATGGCAGATCTTTTTAAGTTAATTAATGTAATTTTGCAACAGAAAATTTTTCCAGAAACCCGATATTTGTTAGATCAGTTATTTAATACAAAGGAGGGTTTAGAATTTCATTCAGTATGTCCAAGATGTAAAACGTATATTAATAAATTTAACGCTACTGATCAACGGTTATTTTGTAATGTATGTAACGAATACGTTATGTTAAAAGATTCAACTTATCGTGATTATTTTGTAAATATCGACATTAAAAATAATATATCAAATTTAATGAAACAAAACATTAACTATTATGATAATATCATGAATGAAAGAGTAAGGAATGGTGATTATTTTGAGGATTTTTATGATGGAATACTATATAAGGAATTTGTAAGATCACTTTCCGAAAATGATAGATTTAATTACGTAACAACAACATTTAACGCAGATGGAGCACCAGTATTTGAAAGCTCCAAATTTTCCATTTGGCCGATTCAATTAATTATTAATGAATTACCTGTTAGAGTACGAAATGCAAAGCCCATAGTATGTGGATTGTGGTTTGGGAAAGATAAACCAGATATGAATATCTTTTTAACTCCTTTCATTACCATGATTAATAAATTAAGTTACGAAGGAATTACATTTATAGCTAATAATGAAGAACGTTGTATAAAAGTTTATTCATTATGTTCGTGTGTAGATTCTGTTGCACGAGCTCCAATGCAAGGGTTAATACAGTTCAATGGTTATTACGGATGCAGCTGGTGCATGCATCCTGGTGTATACGTACCTTTCTACTGAAAATGTTTGCGCAATTAATAGCGCAACTTTTGAGGCAACTTTTTGCGCGTCATTATCGAGCCAAAAGTTGCGCCATAAATTGCGCTACTATATTGAAAATTTGAAAATATATATATACATATTTATATAATTTTATAACAGAAAATGCCTTAGATATTTTTTATGTGATTTTCAATTGCAATTTTCAACATGAATTCAACTTTAGAAATTTCTAATATTTTGATGAATGCAATCAAATAAAACAAATGCATATTAATAAAGTTATATTTATTTATTTAACTAAAAGCTCCAAATTTTGAAAGAAAAGATTTTTTGTTTTAAACTCTTACCTCGAGGTTTTTCCAAATTCAAGATGGCAGCATCCAAGATGGTAATATATATAGGAGAAAATTTTTTGATATTTCGATATTATTCCATAAACAATGTTTTATGATGAATGTTTATCAACATTGGACATACGGCGTAGTTTTTACCATTTGAAGATGGCGGACCCAATATAGCGGCAAGAAATTTGGCAAATTCTTCGATTTTTATGAAATTCAATTTACAGGGATTTCTTGGATCGCTGATTACGAAATCGTTATCAGTTTTCACAAATTCAAGATGGCGGACCCAATATAGCGGCAAAAAATTTTGCAAATTGTTGAATTTCTATAAAATTTGATTTACAGGGGTTTCTTGGGACGCTGATTACAAATACGTTATCACTTTCAGCAAATTCAAGATGGCGGACGCAATCTAGCGGCAAGAAATTTTGCAAATTGTTGGATTTCTATGAAATTTGATTTACAGGGGTTTTCTGGGTCGCTGGTTACAAATTCGTTGTTAGTTTTTATTTACATATTTAAGATAGCATAGAAATATGGTGACCACAAGTTCTATTTATGTTAAATTTAGTTTAAAAGGTTTTTTGGGTCACGGATTACGGATCCGTAATGATGACTTATGTGCAGCATGCTTTTCCTCATGAAATAAGTAGTCGTAAATATTCCTCAACGAAAATATTAAAAGTAAACGAAACAAAGAAGTTAAAAAAAAAACTTACTGAATTACGTGTCTTTTCATGCGATGTGAGCTGGGAAACGTGACTCCTTGGCTAAACGACGTAAAATCAGCGACCTATAAACTTAATTTAAAGAAAACTATAAGACAAAAACACAACTGGAATATGTTATATACTTTTAAAATTTTTGTGTTCTTTTGTTCAGAAGCAAATAATGTAAAGTAAGAAAAAAGAATATATATATTATTACTTTTTATATTTAAAACAAATGTTATGATGATTTTTAAGGAGATAGGCATATTTTTATATAAAATACGTTTTATTAAGGCCGTATATAAAATATTATAATTAAATACAAATGTTTTCGATGGAAGCCAGCCATTAAATTATAATCATAGATCTTAATTAAAAATAAATCAATTCAATGTAGATAATTTAATAGTGCAATTTATTAGGTACTGGTATAATGAATTTTTGTTCATCGATGTCAATTAATACGCATATTCACCATATCTGTTCTGTTTTAATACAAATTTCGTTGCTGCTGCAACGACTCAAATTATACTTGAGTAATGATTCAAAGTTGTTTTTATAAACTGACAAATAATTATTTCTTTATCATTAACATCTACAACGAAGTCTATTAATGAATAATAATAACTAACGAATTATTATAACGAATTCGTAATCAGCGATCCAAGAAATCCCTGTAAATCGAATTTCATAAAAATCGAAGAATTTGCCAAATTTCTTGCCGCTATATTGGGTCCGCCATCTTCAAATGGTAAAAACTACGCCGTATGTCCAATGTTGATAAACATTCATCATAAAACATTGTTTATGGAATAATATCGAAATATCAAAAAATTTTCTCCTATATATATTACCATCTTGGATGCTGTCATCTTGAATTTGGAAAAACCTCGAGGTAAGAGTTTAAAACAAAAAATCATGTTTTTCAAAATTTGGAGCTTTTAGTTAAATAAATAAATATAACTTTATCAATAACCGACGCGGTGGCGGAGTGGCGGAGACGCACCTCAGCCGGTCACGGAAGTTAAGCAGTATTGAGCGCGGTACCCAAGTGGATGGGTGACGCTCTCGGTCGCTTGGCTTTCGTGGCGGGTTAGGTGTTTTTTCCACACTTCACAACGTGAGCGGGAGGTTTGAATCATTCGGTTTCGGTGTCAAGGCCTACTCAATGTGACTTTGACACCCAAAAAGAATGTTTCGAATACACCGGCCATCTCGGGTGAGGTTTTCCCTGCTTCACAGGTTTCCCTCATCCACGGGCATAACCCCGGGCGAATGCGAGATGGTGGGGTTTTTAAGGGAGGGATAAAAGCACCCACACATAGGTGGTAGGTGGACACCGTTAAAGTCCCCAGGGGGATAAACGGTAGGAAGTGACAGGAAAAAGAGGGCACAAAATCAAGAATAAAAAAAAAAAAAAAAAAAAGAATAAAGAATATAACTTTATTAATATGCATTTTTTTATTTGATTGCATTCATCAAAATATTAGAAATTTTTTAAAATTGAATTCATGTTGAAAATTGCAATTGAAAATCACATAAAAAAGATCTTAAGGCATTTTCTATTATAAAATTATGGTTTCATGACACTTTGCCGTATGACAATTCGCCGTTTGACACTTCGCCGTCGGACAAATCGCCGTATTACTTTTCGCCGTATAAAATTTTGCCGTATGTGACATTTTGCCGTAAGGAACTTCTCGCCGTAAAGTAGGAAAAAATACTTATGAAAAACGAATGATAACTAATCAATTAATCACAAGTACTTAGGCGATTAACTTTGAGTGTAAACAAAATCATATATTGAAATTGAAAAATTGTTTGTTATTATAGTCTAGTTATAATTACAAATAATTTACCGATACTGTATGTGTGTAACAACAAAAGTGTAATGGGGGCGCCCCCCAAACCCCCTGCTCAACCAATAACCCTATAACCCTATAACCCAATCGCGTACGGCAAAATGTCTCATACCGTGAAAGTTCAAACGGCAAAATATCCGGTTACGAAAATTATATATATGGGAGATTCCATGTGAAGTGATCCAGTTAAAAAATAGAATTTTGTTTTAATGTATGGAATCAGTAAAAACTACTTGAATAGAGTGTAGCTAAATTTTTAGACCTGAATTTCAATTAGTACCAGAGTTGTAGCCAATCAAAAAATCGAATTTTTTGAAAAAATTGACTTTTTGGCCATGTTTATCACTTAATAACTCAAAATCTAACAATTTTTTCTTATATACATTAAATTTGAAAAAGTTTATAAATTTCAAGAAGAATCAGTTCAAATATTTCATTTATTTTATTTTAAAACTTTGAATATAGTTATAATCAATAAAAACCTTTATAGTAAAAAAAAGGGTTGTACGATCAAAAATATTTTATCCATCCAAAAATCTAATTCATCGATGATTAATTACCTTCAAAATAATGCAAAGTTTGAGTGCGGCAGAGCATTTCAGACAAAGTTATGGTGTTTTTAGTCAAATTTCATAAAAAAAGAGAGCGAATGCATTTTATGAAGAAAACAGACTAACCGTATACTTGCATTCAAACAATATGGCACTATTATTTCTCAATATTATTAAAATGTACTATTTATTGTTAGTCACTGATACATTTTAATCTCTAAGTTGCTTACAAACACAAAACAGTGTGTATAAGCAGTTATACCTGTTCTATAATTGCATAAATACCTGAAACTTTTTATAAATTCAATAAATCCAATTATATAACAGGTATAACTAAAAGTATCAGACATAAATAACAACTAAATAAAAGTATCAGTAACTAACAATAAATAGTATATTTTAGTAATATTGAGGAATAATAGTGCCATATTGTTTGAATGCAAGTATACGGTTAGTCTGTTTTCTTCATAAAATGCATTCGCTCTCTTTTTTTATGAAATTTGACTAAAAACACCATAACTTTGTCTGAAATACTCTGCCGCACTCAAACTTTGCATTATTTTGAAGGTAATTAATCATCGATGAATTAAATTTTTGGATGGATAAAATATTTTTGATCGTACAACCCTTTTTTTTACTATAAAGGTTTTTATTGATTATAACTATATTCAAAGTTTTAAAATAAAATAAATAAAATATTTGAACTGATTCTTCTTGAAATTTATAAACTTTTTCAAATTTAATGTATATAAGAAAAAATTGTTAGATTTTGAGTTATTAAGTGATAAAAATGGCCAAAAAGTCAATTTTTTCAAAAAATTCGATTTTTTGATTGGCTACAGCTTTGGTACCAATTGTAATTCAGGTCTAAAAATGTAGCTACACTCTATTCAAGTAGTTTCTTACTGATTCCATACATTAAAACAAAATTTTATTTTTTAACTGGATCACTTCACATGGAATCTCCCATATATATATATTTTCAAATTTTCAATATAGTAGCGCAATTTATGGCGCAACTTTTGGCTCGATAAAGATACGTAAAAAGTTGCGCAAAAAGTTGCGTCAAAAGTTGCGCTATTAATTGCGCATACATTTTCAGTAGGGCTATTTTGAGAGGTGGCATGTATGTATTCTATGACTGTATTAGAGCCTTTCCATAGGGCAACATTGCACCGTCTAGCTGACAGTATTTGATTGCCCTGGTTCCTCCGTCATTCGACTTTAACAACCCCTCAGGATCAAGTAGTTTTGTTCTAAATGATCCCAAGCGCTTCGGATTCGATTCGACATTCCGTTAACTTTATAAGTCACGAAAGCTGTCAAGAGTCACCTCTGGGATTGGTTTACCGCGATCGGAGGCCACTTGAACAGTGTACCGAAACTCGTTACGATGGCCCACCGCCTTGCGACGGCTAGCCTAGAGTCGTAATTCTCGGTGCGAATACGGCAGTGTTTAGCTCCCCGCCGTCGTCCGCTTTCGAACATAAGCGGCATCCGGGTCTACTTCGCTTCACCCGTCAAGCCTGCTTGCAACCACATACCCCGCAGAGTCCAACCCAATACTGGGGACACGCTGGCGTTTCACTTTCAACTCAGAGCTACGCCAACGTGGGGCTCGGTTTTCCCAGTCCCTGCGTACCAGAGTAAAGTCATCCTGGTCCAACTGTCGACATGCCGAAGCACATCTTCCTATTACTCCCCGGATCCCCGGGGAGGTTTTGCGGTAGGTGGCCTAACGTTCGAATGAATACAGTTTACAGGAGAATTTCCTATGTATTCCGTGAAGTGTTAGATCCCTCTATTTTCGTCGTTTAAACGAGGCCGTTCAATTCAAGAGTTTTAACTATTCCACGATGGGATTCAACTGGCGTTCCCTGTTGAGGGAAGCCCTTAAGCACTCTGTACGGACTGGAGAGTCTGATGAGACAGTCTGACCAGCTTCACAGTACAGTGCTTCATGCATGATTGCCAGGGGAGTGGCCGTTTCCTCGGAACATCCGCTCTTTGACTATCATACGGGTTAGACGTCTTTGGAGTCTGGGGTCGGTCTCTGGAGTTGTCCTCAAGTATCAGCTTAGAAGGTTCTATGTACCTTTTGGCGAACTTGTTGAATGCCTGGTACAATTCCCGGCTACTCACTAGTAAACTCGATTCGCATGGCCACGTGTGACCATGTTGCCGGATCAAGTCCACCAGAGGTTTCCGGATCTCGACTACGCAGGGCCAATCGAAGAGTATATCTCTAGAAGTTTGTTCCTCTCCACATTCACATCTCGAATCTTCGCTCAACCCGAAACGGTTCAGGTAAGACTTAAAAGATCCGTGTCCCGTTAGGAACTGCGATGTGTAGTGGTTAGGCTTTAGCCACCCCTTTCGCATCCTGTCATCAACATTGCTGAAATACTTGTGACATTGATCCATGATTTGCTTTCGAACTTTATCTTTCTCAATGGCAGTCGGATTTTTCGAGTTTCCACTTCGGCTTCGTTCGACTGGTTCATCTGACGATTGGACAACTTCGCTACGCCTGATATGGTAATGAGCGACCCTCTCATCTAACAATAAGTCGATGGGAGGAGAGGCAGAGATCATCTAAAGTGCCTCATGGAAGACAGTGCTATAAACTTTCGAAGTCCAGACTAGGGTCCTCCTTTGCAAAGTAGCAAGGATTCTCCTGCTGTGACTATTAGCCCTGTTCCACCATCCTGCCGCAGCGTAGGCGACAATTGGAATGAAGAAGCACTTATATATCAGACTGAGGGATTTTTCTTTCATCCCCCAATTCGCGCCAGAGAGGAGATGTAGTCGACCGAGGAGGTCGAACCACTTTTTCTGCACGTTTTTAACGTGCTGAATGACTCCAAATCTAGGTTCAAACGTGACGCCCAGGTACTTTATTTCTTTAAGCATACGAATATTTTGGCCTCCCAGTTTAACTATGGGAGGCTTGCTTGAGTTAAGTTTGCCTTTCAATAATATCATTCCCGACTTGGGGATTGATACTTCCAGTTTGTGTAATTTGCACCAGTTCTCGACGATGTTAATCATACGCTGCGCCTCTGTTTCGAGGTGACGCCGGCTTTTGCCTTCAACAATTTTTATAATGTCGTCGGCATATGCTATCGAATTGAAGCCTGCGTCATGAAACTCTTTGAGTAAGGTGTCATAATCTAAATTCCATCCAAGTGGACCGAATATAGATCCCTGGGGGCAACCTTTAGTTACTTCCTTTCGTGCTTCGTCGTATGTAACTCTCATGCACACCGTTCGATCTTGGAAGTAACTTTGTATAAGGTTATAGACGTTTGTGGGGCATTGTCTGTCTTTAAGCTGTTTCAAAAGACTAGGCCACCACAGATTGTCAAAAGCCCCAGAGATGTCGAGCGGGAACGCTAAGACGTAGTTGCACTGGCTTTCCTCTACTATTTGCGTCAGCCTTATTATCGCATCTTCCGTCGACTTTCCTGGTGTGAAACCATATTGGTCAGTCGTCGTACTGATGTGTGTGCGCTTCGATGTTTGTCCCGACTCCGACTTCACAGGCTGTTTTAGTCGCTCTATAATGAGCCTTTCCAACGTTTTGCCTATTATGCTTAGTAAGCATATGGGCCTGTATGACTTCACAGCCTGCTCATCTTTGTCAGGAGCTTTGAGCAACGTAATTAGCATTCCCTCTTTCCATCTCTTTGGGAAGACATCATACTTGAGACAAGCATTGTATAATTTGTCAATTTCGTCTAGCAGTGGAATTGCATTTTTAAGTACCTCCGCTTCAATTCTGTCAGTACCTGGACTCTTCCCGCTTTTGTTGGTTCGAATTGCTTGAACTATTTCAAGCCGGGTAAACGGAGGTGCCTCACTCGAGATATATTCTTCCAGGCAAGCCTGTCGGATCTCCTGGTGAGCATCTGTCTCTCCTGATTTGTCATCGTCTGGTACTAACTGCTGAAGCAGAGTTTCGCACGTTTCCTTCCAGGTAGTTGTCGATCCGTTTATTCCTGTCACAGTATTGAGGGCTTTGGTGGTGCTCATCTTGCCCGATACAACTCGGTACGGAAGGCTCCATACGTCTTTGTTGCCTTCGAGCGTGATATAGCTCCTCCAGCTCCTCTTTCTGGACTTACTTGTTTCAGACTTGTATTCTCTCTTAGCTTTTCTTACGAGGCTAAGCGTATTGCTCTGGAGCCTTTGCGATCTGGTCTCAGACGTCCCGCTTCTCTTCCTCTGGTAGAGCCATCTGCGTTCGAGTCTTTTGGTTCTACATTTGAGGTGTGTAAGCCGTGGATTCCACCATGGAGCAGATTTGGAAAACCGCCTCTTCATGGGGATCGCCTTTTTACAAGCATTAATGATTGATTCTTCGAGTTTGTCGGCGTATGTGTCGACATCCTCTTTAGAATCTATCTGCAAGTCCGATAGGCGCGTCTTTTCGACTTTTAGAGCCTCTCTGAAGACTTCCCAGTCCGCTTTTCGGATATTGAAACGCGGTTTCATTATCTTTACTTGGCGAGTCGGTTGTCTTTTAAAGTCCAATGTTATGGAGATAGGTCTATGATCACTCGTGCTCCAGTCCTCGATCTTCCCATCGGCTATGAGGTGACTTAGACTCCTGGTTACGAGTGTTACGTCTATGAAGGTGTCCCCTCTTACGCTTACACACATGGCCTGCTGCCCTTGCCGTTTCACAACCGTGAGGTCATGTTCGAGAATAAAGTCCTCAAGTAGTTGTCCTTTGCCATCTCTCGTTGGCGAGTCCCACCAAGTAGACTTAGCATTCGCGTCCATTGCTATAAGAACCTTTTGGTCTTTAAGCTCGGATAGAATGCGTCTAAGCTGCGTCAGATATATCCCTATGAGATCTCTGAATTGGCAGTATAAAGTGACACATAGAAGTTGCCAAAGCGACCGCTCACCATTGAGCATACGCAGTGGCTGGTGCAGAGCTGGCAGATTCGTGTGTACGTGAGGGTACCAGAGCTATATAAAATAGCAGCCGAGGGTTTTTCCCCGGGCTTGGTCCCTGCTATTGTGCCAATGCTTAGTCCAATCCCCGAGATACATCCTTTAAAGGAGTATGGTCCTTGAACTAGAGCCAAATCTATTCCTGCTCTGACCATATGTTCGCGAGTTTCGTCTGTGACGTTTCTCGCACGAGCCATGTTTAGCTGGAGGATCTTAACTTTCAGGCCTCTGTTAGAGCTTGACTCTGTTGGAGGTCCGTCCGTACGAGTCCGACTCCTAGCTAAACTTTTTCGATCGACAGGGTTTGTGTCCAGACGTGCCGCCTTGGAGGGCCCTTTCGTCGATCCACCCTTTCGCTTTCGAGGACGCTGCCGTTCCTTATTGGAAGAGGGCATCTTTTGATGGTAAGCGCTTGTTAGTGGCCCACTCAAGTGCAATTATCTCCTAAATTAAAAAACGTTTAAAGATATCTTGATATCCCCCACAAGATATCGAAAATAGCGTTGAAAATACGCGAGTGCCGGGTCCGTACGGCTGGAGAGATTCTTCTTAAGACTAAACTTATCGTTTCCTACTATGTACAATATTTACAAACCTTATATATTACCTTACATCTACTATTTACACTTACACCTACTCGTCTCTTTGAGACTGAATCTAGAATCTCGTTTCGTGCATTTCTTTTCATTACCCAATGGAAATTATTTTTGAGTTTGATTGGATTATCCAAAGGGTTCAAATAGTGCACTGATGGATAATCATCTTGATTTCATATTCCATCTTTTGATCATAGAATACACTCCATAGAAATCTTTATATTTACAAGGCATTAGGCCAATCTCATTTTCGCAACCGGGTCACGGCTGATTGCCGCTCCCCGGATCTCTATTATTTACAGGATTAAGTGCATCTCGAGTTTATCTGCATTTGGCAGTTCTTTTATGTACAAGATTCAGGCTATGTATGGTTGCCTGCCTTTAAGCGTCATAGTCAGGTATTTCTCTTTGTGGTACTTTATTTGATGAGACTCGCCTTGGCAAACTGCTCAGGCTTTAGATCGCACTGGAATGGAATAGAGATTCTCCTTAGTTGGCGTTCGAGAATCTCCACAGGGTCCACGTAGTACCCATCGACTTCCATGCTTTCGAAATTTCCAAGTGCTAACCTGGTTCAGTTTGAGTTACCCTTACTTCTTGGTCTGTCTCCTCGCCATCCTTTTATGCTACCTTCGAAAAATCTCCTGAAATGGAAAAACTCACCCTTACGGGTGGGTGATGAGCTCATTGTCCGAAGACCTGAGTTCTTAGCTAGGATAGTCTGGAGGCTGCCATATGGGAGCCCAACTCGAGGGCCTTCAGCGAACCTACTAACCCTTGCTTAAAGAAATCGACCCGTATTTAGTTGTTCAACCCTACATTGTGCTTCGGAGGTTCCTTGCTTTTGGGAGCTGCTATGACTCCGGCCGAGGCCCTTTACCCATAGTGGTGGACCCATCACTTGCTAGGCGATAGGCGGAAATTTATTAGGGTCATGGACATTTCTCCCAGAGGACAAATCTCCCACCAATCACAAGCGAGCATTTTAAAAAATTCCCACCAATCAGAAGGCGTTCGAAATAAACAATTGAACATCTCTGATGCTTTTAGTAATAACTTAAGTATTTACTTTAGTCAACACTTAAGAAGTTACTTAAGAATTAACCAAATTTTTTATATTTTGTATTTGGACTTGCTGCTCAAGTTCTTCTTAAGTTGAATCTTAAGTAATCAATTGGAAACTTTTTAATTTTTTTTTAGGCATTCCACTCGAACTTAAGTAAATGCTTAAGTAAATGCTTAAGTAAATGCTTAAGTCAATACTTAAGTCAATACTTAAGTCAATACTTAAGTCAAAACTTAAGTCAAAACTTAAGTCAAAACTTAAGTCAAAATTTCAGTCAATACTTAAGTCAAAACTTAAGTCAAAACTTCAGTCAATACTTAATTCAATACGTAAGTCAATACTTAAGATAGTACTTAAGTAAATACTTAAGTAAATGTACAATTGAAATTCTACAAGGAAAAGAAAGCATTCTGATTAGAAATGTTGCACATGAGGAATGACTAAGTAGAGAGGGCATGTTTAGGTTTCCCTATGTAGCCATTACTTGATAGACAACGGCGCGCATTTCGGGTCCAAGTTAGATAATCAGATTTCCTTATTAGCCCATGACAAACTTCTAACGACGAAGCAGACAAATAAATAATACTACAATTTTTGTCTTATATTAATTTGAATTAGTTCATGTATCCTAGTTATAACCTACAAAATAGATGTTCTTAACCTCAAACCATTATACTATGAAAATAACGTCGATAATCTCAACATTTCAAAATTAATAAAACACCTTATTTTTAATATTTAGCACATATACTTCTAACACCAAATCACTAAAATGATAAAAATACCCGCAACATCATCAAAATTAATAGAAACATACTTGTTGTAACGTTTAAAATATTAATAAAAAACTAGATAAAACCAATAAAATAAATACTCTTAACCTCAAATCTTTAAAATCATTGATATACCGTAAAAAATATTACAGAATTAACAGAAACATATTAGGTACTACCAATAAAATAGATATGTCTAACCTCAAATGGTTAAAATTATTAAAACAACCTCAACTTGGAGAAACACTCTTATTATAACCTGTAAAATTACTAAAAACGGTCTGATTATAACCTATAAAATATATACTCATAACCTCAAATTTATAAATAATTGAAATACCGTAAAAAAATACCAACATTAGAGAATTAACAGAACCATTTTAGTGTCAACCAATGGTTCTAACCTCAAATCGTTAAAATTACTAAACAACCTCAAAAAATATCGAAATTAGAAAATTAGTAGAAACACTCTTATTATAACCTATAAAATAAATATTCGTAACCTCAAATCTATAAAATAATTGAAATAACGTAAAAAATATCAACATTAGAGAATTAAGAGAATCATTTAGTTTCAACCAATAAAATAGATATTTCTAACCTCAAATCGTTAAAATTACTAAAACAACCTCAAATAATTTTAATATTTTAAATTAGTAGAAACACTCTTATTATAAACTGTTAAGTTACTAAAAACGGGCTGATTATAACCTATAAAATATGTACTCATAACCTCAAATCTATAAATAACTGAAATAACGTAAAAAAATACCAACATTAGAGAATTAACAGAATCATTTTAGTATCAACCAATGGTTCTAACCTCAAAACGTTAAAAATTAATAGTAACACTCTTATTATAACCTACAAAATTACTAAAAACGGGCGGATTATAACCTACAAAATATGTACTCATAACCTCAAATCTATAAATAATTGAAATAACGTAAAAAAGACCAACATTAGAGAATTAACAGAATCATTTTAGTGTCAACCAATGGTTCTAACCTCAAAAAGTTAAAATTACTAAAAACAAGCCCAACAAATACCGAAATTGAAAAATTAATAGTAACACTCTTAACGATTTGAGGTTAGAACCATTGGTTGACACTAAAATGGTTCTGTTAATTCTCTAATGTTGGTATTTTTTTACGGTATTTCAATTATTTATAAATTTGAGGTTATGAGTATATATTTTATAGGTTATAATCAGACCGTTTTTAGTAATTTTACAGGTTATAATAAGTGTGTTTCTACTAATTTTCTAATTTCGATATTTTTTGAGGTTGTTTAGTAATTTGAAAGTTTTGAGGTTAGTACCATTGGTTGAAACTAAAATGATTCTCTTAATTCTCTAATGTTGATATTTTTTACGTTATTTCAATTATTTTATATATTTGAGGTTACGAATATTTATTTTATAGGTTATGATAAGAGTGTTTCTCCAAGTTGAGGTTGTTTTAATAATTTTAACCATTTGAGGTTAGACATATCTATTTTATTGGTAGTACCTAATATGTTTCTGTTAATTCTGTAATATTTTTTACGGTATATCAATGATTTTAAAGATTTGAGGTTAAGAGTATTTATTTTATTGGTTTTATCTAGTTTTTTATTAATATTTTAAACGTTACAATAAGTATGTTTCTATTAATTTTGATGATGTTGCGGGTATTTTTATCATTTTAGTGATTTGGTGTTAGAAGTATATGTGCTAAATATTAAAAATAAGGTGTTTTATTAATTTTGAAATGTTAAGATTATCGACGTTATTTTCATAGTATAATGGTTTGAGGTTAAGAACATCTATTTTGTAGGTTATAACTAGGATACATGAACTAATTCAAATTAATATAATACAAAAATTGTAGTATTATTTATTTGTCTGCTTCGTCGTTAGAAGTTTGTCATGGGCGAATAAGGAAATCTGATTATCTAACTTGGACCCGAAATGCGCGCCGTTGTCTATCAAGTAATGGCTACATAGGGAAACCTAAACATGCCCTCTCTACTTAGTCATTCCTCATGTGCAACATTTCTAATCAGAATGCTTTCTTTTCCTTGTAGAATTTCAATTGTACATTTACTTAAGTATTTACTTAAGTACTATCTTAAGTATTGACTTACGTATTGAATTAAGTATTGACTGAAGTTTTGACTTAAGTTTTGACTTAAGTTTTGACTTAAGTTTTGACTTAAGTATTGACTTAAGTTTTGACTTAAGTATTGACTTAAGTTTTGACTTAAGTATTGACTTAAGTATTGACTTAAGCATTTACTTAAGCATTTACTTAAGCATTTACTTAAGTTCGAGTGGAATGCCTAAAAAAAAATTAAAAAATTTCCAATTGATTACTTAAGATTCAACTTAAGAAGAACTTGAGCAGCAAGTCCAAATACAAAATATAAAAAATTTGGTTAATTCTTAAGTAACTTCTTAAGTGTTGACTAAAGTAAATACTTAAGTTATTACTAAAAGCATCAGAGATGTTCAATTGTTTATTTCGAACGCCTTCTGATTGGTGGGAATTTTTTAAAATGCTCGCTTGTGATTGGTGGGAGATTTGTCCTCTGGGAGAAATGTCCATGACCCATTTATTATCTACCCGAGTAAACCCGAGTTACCTGGACCATTTTCACGAAACAACTTTCTGCACAATGCTGGTTTCGCCCCTTTCGAGGCGTGTGGAACGTATTCCTAAGGAATTTCCCCTCAGTTAATCTCCTGCTTTGGCTTGCCAGAGACTAAGTTGAGTCCTTAAGGTACGCTGAACTCCACAATGATTTTCGAAGGCATTTTTAGGATGTTCCCACCCTGGTATACACCGAGCCGGAACAATAGAAAAGAGTCCGGCCAAAAGGGTTTTCGACTTCACTCACTTTCGAAAATAGTGTAGACGGCATGATCGGGCTCGGAGCTTGACGTTCTTAATGCCTTCTCGTGCGAATTTATGGTGCATCGAACCTACGTAAGGAAACGTCGGGAGAAATACTTTTAAAAACCTGGAAGGCTTCCCGTCATTCGATAACACACCTCTGTGAGACATCTCGGCGGTTGCGGTCTGGGGTAAGGTCTTCCATGACCACGGTTGCTCTGATGAATTGTATAGCCGCCAACGGCATGTGTTCAATAACTAAGCGTGTTAGTGTATCAATCTTATAGCATGTTGGGCAGTTGATCGCCAACACAGGCTCGGCGAAACAACACGACTTCGAGGCGCACTAGTGGCAATCCTCTTCCTCCACTGTCGTAGGAGGTATATATCGAACTCTCGGAAGTGGGGGCCGAGTCACTCACCCTCACCAAACTCAGGGAATCTGAGAACGGGTTTCCGCCACTTTTTGAGAGGTGGCAGCATTAAATATATTTTCCTTGATGAATTACCTCCATTAAGAACAGAAGTTGAAACATTTACTTATATGATAGAAAGTCTAACATCGCCACATCCAGTATACGGTATCAAAAGACCAAGTTTCTTAATAAGTCTAGATCATTTTAATATTATATCAGGATTTGTACCTGATAGTATGCATAGTGTTTCACTAGGTATTGCAGAACAATTAACTTCTTATTGGGTTGATTCAAGTAACATGCCCTATTCTTACTTCAAATAAGTAGGTTATCTCGAGGAAATAAAAAAAGGAAGTGGTGGAAAGCGAGAGAGTGGGATAATTGGATTTTGTATTATAGTATACCAATACTTTCCTGCTTTCCTTGGATGATAACTTATCTGCAACATTGGGCATTTTTAGTTGAAGTATTTTTTATTCTTAATCAAGATAGTATAAGTCGAAATCAATTAAATCGAGCGCACAATTTATTAACAAAATTCGTAGTATCTGTAGAAGAATATTATTCCCAGTCAGCAATAACATATAATGTTCACCAATTGCTGCATCTAACACAAAGTGTTATCAACTGGGGACCTTTGTGGGCTCACAGTGGTAACAGTTTCGAAAGTGGCAATTGTCATTTGTTAAAAAAAATTCATGCAGCTAAAGGCGTACTTTTACAACTATGTAGATCTATAAGTATGAGCCAAGCCGATATAATTTTACGTGAATATCTTGATACGAAACCGTACTCACAAGTGCACGAATTTATTTCATATTTGGATAAAAAGTATTTGTCATTTTCGGTTCAGGTAAATACTGCATGGTACTAATGACTGAGTCAACTAATCGAAAATGGATTAATCAACTACAGTTATCAAACGAAACTAGAACATACACTAAAATGGTTAAAGATTATTGCCTTTATATTTCTTACAAGAGAAAGCGATTGCGATCTGATAATTCGTTTGCAATTACGTATGACAACAGATATGTACGTATTGAAGGTTTTGTTGTCGACGAAGCAACGCACAATGAGTATTGATTGATTGAATGGCTTTATTTGGCCTTTGGGATTTAAACCCCGTAGGCACTCATGTACAAAATACAATATACGAAATAAACTTTTAACAATAAATAAAATAACAAAAAATATATACAACTATAACAATAATAAAATCAAATGAGCTATAAAATCGATAAAATAAAATAAAATACAATAAATAATTCGACAATAATAATAATAGAGTGAAAACAATGGATATAATAGTATAATGTCTAAATAACCTATTCGAGGCGAGGGATACGCGGTGGGGTTATCCCCTCATATTGCATCCTGGTGTCCCAGGAAGTCTGGTCGAGTCCAAACAAATAGTGAAATAACGAGTCTTTGAATTTGGCGATGGATGATTTATCAAATGCATGTGGAGGGAGTTCATTTATGATCTTGGATGAGGTGATGATGAACGATTTGTTTAAAGCCTCCGTACGAGGAGGAAGGTAATTTAATGATTTTATTGGTTGACGAGTGGAAGTGCGGTGATTATGTTGCGAGGTGTTTAGTTTGATGAAATGGTTTGCCAGGTAAATAGGAGAATTGTGAGAGATGATACTAAAAGCAAGTGAACCGATGATGTATGAGCGCCTGAACTCGACTGATAACCACCTGAGACCTAACCTATACGGAGTGACGTGCTCTCTCCTCGGTATGTCACCCCACACGAACCGTACACAAGCAATTAATAGTCTTTGTAACTTAAGATTTCTGGTCTGGTCAACATCGTCGTAGACCGCACACGTGTGAATGTAGCAGTTACATATGTGCAGTACCCAACTTATACCATTATTAAAGATAAATAAAATTATACTTAAAAATGTTATGTAGGTAATAATAAAATATTTTTTACGCATATACAATTAGATGTCAATTTATGTACATTAACTTATATTAAAATGATATTAAACTTAAAATTTCAATTATTTGAAATAGTATTGATAGCATTACCAATATTTTGATATATATATATATATATATACATATACTAGGGGGGCTTCGCCCCCCTGCGCGCTTCGCGCGCCAACCCCCTATTTTTAATTTCGAAAAAGGTTTTTCGTAATTAATTTATTTAAAATAATTTTTTAAATTGTATTATTTTTTCACTACCATGGACGCATTTTTAAGATAATTCTATTATAAACAGTATAGGCAAAAGAAAATTCAAATTTTAACAGTGGCAATATAAAATACGAATTACATTTGAATAGATTTTCAAAAACTATTAATTTAGGAGCATTTAATTTAAATATTTTTTAAATTAATATTTCAAAATTGTATGGATATATAAGTGTGTAGATAATTTATATTTATATCATTGAATTTTAGATCCGTTATTATTATTGAGTATACGTTTAAAAATTTTATGAGTTTTATCAAGAATGAGTAAACAAATACACATTCTTTCAAGTTATGTTCACAACTTTTTTTTGCGCACGGAAAAAATACATATTATGTATTCTTGAAAAAACAATTTTAAAATATATATATATTATATAAATATTCCGCCGCACGCACACACACCCACATACATACATACATATATATACATATATATGGGCTATTTCACGTCAAATGGTACGATGAAAATTTTAAATCACTCCAAAATTTGAGAACAGGCTGGAAACATCTTCCAGAACATACAAAACAAATTTGAGTGTTAAAAATAATTTGCTTAAGAGTTATTCGACCATGAAAAGTGGAAATTTTTCAATTTTTTAGAAAAATTTTTATTTTTAAAGCCATTTATCTCAAAATCTGTTGATTTTTTTTAAAAAACATTACAAACATACATTTAAAATTTTGTTTAAATTAATCTTTAGAACTTATCTACCCTGGTTATATTTCTTAATTTTAAAATCTCGAAGAGATAGAACACC
Organism: Theocolax elegans; assembly: GCA_026168455.1. NCBI lineage: Eukaryota > Metazoa > Arthropoda > Insecta > Hymenoptera > Cerocephalidae > Theocolax > Theocolax elegans. The sequence continues at coordinate 45,985,807 of CM047430.1, forward strand.
CGGACATATTGAATATCAAAAAAAAGGTTACCACACCATAATCGATTTTAATCTAACACATCTCAAAAGTTCACATTTTTCGCGAGCTTTCGAATGGCTTGGGTTAGATTATTGGCCAAGACCGCTGGTGTAAGTTATGCCTCATAAACCTCACAAAATCACTAATTTTCACGTATTTTAGGACATAACTTACACCAGCGATGTAATATATATAATATATATATATGTGTGTTAATGAACAATTAACTCACCAAAAATAGTAAAGTGCATATACTTAATTGTAGTATTTAGTAAAAACCTATTAAAATTTTAGATTATTTTAAACGGATCTAAATAGAACTTTACCTCCTAAAATTACTTTATTTAAGTCATCGCCAAGAGTTCTATATGCCATTAATATTTTGTACTTTTAGAGTAATAAAACTTTCTTCTTAATTAAATTAATTTTTGTATTAGTTTTAAAGAATTATTTATAACATTTTAGCGGTATATAAATAAAAACCTGTTTCTTCCATTTCTCCCGTAATTCGTAATTTGCACCCTCTTTCAAAATTTTCGTTTTAATCCATAATTATATCCAATTTATTTTTCCCTTTAGCTACAGAGCGCATATATTTATTTTAATTATTACAAACAAAGGCATTCCTTAAATAACCTTTTGTTTCTAATAAATACATACTTGTTTATTTAAAATATTGTTTTATATAAATATACGTAATCTACTTACTTATATATCCATACAATTTTTAAATTTTAATTTGTATAATATTTAAATTAAATACTACTAAAATAATAATTTTCGAAAAACTTTTGAAATGTAATTCGTATTTTATATTGCCCCTGTTAAAATTTGAATTTTCTTTTGCCATTAATGTTTATAATAGAATTATCTTAAAAATGCAATAATTAATGTATTTAATTTTCAATCTATTGTATATTTCACATATAGATATTTGGAAAAGTATATGTTATACTTGATTAATATTTATTATATCTTCGAAAAATTGTGCATATTTTTAAAAACATTACATTAAATTTTAGGTCCGTTTTTATTTTATGAGTTTTATCAGGAATTAGTAAACTAATACACATTCTTTCAAGTTATGTTCACAACTTTTTTTTGCGCACGGAAAAAATACATATATTATCTATTCTTGAAAAAACAAATAACACGTACACACACACACACACACACTCCCGTGCCGGGTTTGCTGGTCCCGCGTCGTGGCGCCTCCCCAGGTGGTGGATAGGGGAATGCTTTCCAAATATGGATGGTACCGAAAAAATCAAATATTCGGGGCGAACCAAAACCAGATAGGGGAAGGCACCCCGAAATTAAACCAAGTATGGATAGTGAGCTGAAAACAACACTATCCCAAGCGGGCATGGCAATCCTGTCAAATCCCGCCACTGATTCCGATCGGGTGAAAGCCCCGGTGGTCAGTGCTGGTCCCACGGATTTTGGGGGGGACCAAACTCACACCGTTAAAATGGTAAGTGCTGCGGAGGTTGGTCACTCGGCCTCTGTAGCATCTACTGCTACGTGTGACCTGCCCTCGAATGGGATGTCGAGTGACGCTGACAGAGCTTTTCTCCGTCTGCGTGAGAAGGTAGACACCCTGGTGGAGTTTGTTCTTAATAAGAACAACATCCACAAAGAGCTGAAGAGTATGGCGAGAGCAACCAGAAGAGCTCTAAATGAATACGCGCGGGTGAACAGTGCTGTGTGTTCGACAGCGCTGAAAACTAAAATGGCGGATGCGCGTAGGGATGGAACGTGCCAAACGTCGCCCATCTTCCGCGCTGAAGAGCGTCAAAGGACGCCGGTGGAAAGGGAAAAGCCCTCACCACCTCAGCAACCCCCGGAGAAAAGGAAGAAGGCGTCAAAGCAGCCCACTAACAAAGGTGGGCCAGCAGATGCTTCGCTATCCGTTCCTGAGACCGGTGGGAACCAGTCAAAGGTCCCTGACTGGGCCACGGTAGTAAAGAAGGGCAAAAAGAAGAAGAATATGAAGGACAGCCAGCCGAAGCAGCAAGAACAGCAGAAACGTGCCAGCAAACCGGTCAAAGGCACGGCAGAGCCTAAGGCCGGAGTAAGACCCCCACGCCCAGATGTCATCAAGATCAAGACATCTAGCGCGGGCTCTTCCTACGCTGACATTCTCCGGAAGGTCAAGGCTGCACCGGAATTAAAGACACTAGGAGAACGGGTCACGCGTATCAGGCACACCAGGGCTGGAGAGCTCCTCCTCGAACTGGGGCGACCCGGAACGGAAACGGCGGAGCTAAGGACAGTGGTCTCGTCCACCCTGAGTGGGTCAGCAGAGGTCCAGCTGCTGACTCACAAGGTGTCTATCACCATCAGGGACATGGACGAGTCCACGACAGCAACGGAGGTGGCCGCAGTGATTGCAGCAAAGATCGGACCAAACGTGGTATCCCCGGATAATATTAAAACCAGGGGGTCCTACAGTGGCACTCTAGCTGCGACCATCCAGCTTCCGGCAGTAGCTGCCAAAAAACTGCTGCAAGACGGGAAACTCCGGATCGGATGGGTTAATTGCAGAGTTCGACTGCGAGAGGTATCCTCGCGCTGCTACCGATGCCACGAATCGGGATACATCGCGAGAGAGTGCAAGAGCGCAGTCGACCGGTCAGCGCAATGCTATCGGTGCGGCCAAGAGGGCCACAAAGCAGTGGACTGCGAGGCCAAAGCAAAGACCTCGCATGAGGAAGGAGCACACATCAAAAATGATTAAGGTCCTCCAAATAAACCTCAACCACTGCGCTGTAGCCCAGGACCTGCTGTCCCAGCTGGTTAGAGAGGGGAAAGCGGACGTAGCGATTATCAGCGAGGAGTTCCGGGATCTCGAGAAGTCGAACTGGGTAAGGGATGCCACGGGCAAGGCGGCCATCTGGGTATGTGGAAATATACACATCTCCAGAAAGATGGTCGCCCCCCTTCCCAGCTTCACCTGGGTGGAGGTGGTGGGGGTATGCATGTACAGCTGCTACTTCCCGACCAGCGATACCACCGAGGACTTTGCGAGATCTCTGGATGGAATCGTCACCAGTGCTCGGTCCTCACGGCTGCCGGTCGCAATCGGTGGGAACTTCAATGCTTGGGCGACGGACTGGGGCAGCGCCAAGACCAACGCGCGTGGTCGCGCACTCCTCGAGGCGTTCGCTCTACTGGGGCTGGAGATCGCTGACACAGGGACAACCCCGACTTTCCCCAAAGCCGGCAAGTTGTCCATAGTCGACCTCACCTTCGTCGATCCTAGATTGATGGGCGGAGGGGGACTCGGCTGGAAAGTTAGCGATCGTTACACGGGTAGTGACCACCAAGCACTCGTGTACCAGCTCCAGCTGACCAGCGGGAGGACAAAGAGAGCAGAAAGAGGAGCAAGAGAGAGATGGGCACCAGCCACGTTTGATCATGAGGCGTTCCTCTGCTCCCTTGAGAGGGCAAAAGTGGAGGGAACCGCCGAAAAAAAGCACGAGGCCTCACGAATGCCTTAACAGCGGCTTGCGATGCCTCTATGGCCGTGAAGTTCAACCCTCGCGGCCGCCCACCAATAATCTGGTGGAGTGAGGACATCGCAGAAAAGAGACGTGAGTGCCTGCGTGCCAGAAGGCTGCACCAAAGAGCGAGGGGAACACCGCGGTTCCAAGATCGTTCCGCAGAATACGAACAAAAGCGGAGGGATCTCAAGGCGGCCATCAAGGCTGCCAAGAGAAAGTGTTGGCGGGAGCTATGTGAGGAGGTGGACCACGACCCCTGGGGCAGACCGTATAAAACGGTTATGAATAAGATCAACCCCGGGGGCGCTGTTGCACCCACCGACCCAGTTTTTCTGGACGGAGTAGTCCGCCACCTGTTTCCAGAACATCGGAAAATGGCAGCAGAGACGGGCCTGATGGCCACCATAGGTGCAGCCGAGTCGCCAGACATTAGAGAAGCCGAACTGAGGATGGCCGCTTGTATTTCCGTACGTAAAGCCCCAGGGCCGGACGGAATACCTGGCCTGGCCGTCAAGACAGCGGCGATGAGTGCTCCGGGCTTGTTCCTGGACGCATTCAACGCATGCCTGAGAGAAGGTTGCTTCCCGGCTCAGTGGAAGACGCAGAGGCTGGTACTCCTACCGAAGGGAAACAAACCCCCGGAGGAGCCATCATCTTACCGCCCGCTCTGTCTACTGGATATAGTTGGGAAGCTTCTGGAGCGGGTGATCTGCGCCAGGCTCGCAGCGGCCATCGGTCGGGCCAGAGACCTCTCCGACAACCAGTTCGGATTCCGAAAGGGTCGATCGACCATGGACGCTGTAGGCAAAGTTGTTGGTATAGCCACAAACGCCATCAACGCTGGTCGGAGTGCAAGGCGGATGAGTGCCATCATCACCTTGGACATCCGGAATGCCTTCAACTCTGCCAGATGGGACGACATCATGCTGTCCCTGCAGCACTTCCAAGTGCCACTCTATCTCAAGGAGGTCACCTCGAGTTACCTGACTGACCGTACTCTGCTCTACGACACCGACGACGGTGTGCACTCCCACAACATCACGGGAGGCGTGCCGCAGGGTTCGGTCATTGGGCCCCTACTCTGGAACGCTGTCTATGACGCCCTACTTAGGCAGCAACTTCCGGAGGGTGTCTCGATGGTGGCTTTCGCGGACGACGTGGCGCTAGTGGTGGTCGTAAAGAGTGTCGAAGAGATCGAATATCTCGGAGACGTCTCTATAGAAGTGGTCGCCACTTGGTTGAGAGACCACGGACTTAGTCTGACGGCGGAAAAAACGGAGGCGGTGCTCATCTCTCGCACAAAAAAGGAGAGGACCGCCACCTTCACGGTAGGTAAAGAACGGATACGGTCGGTGAAAACGCTGAAGCATTTAGGGGTCACACTAGACGCGCGGCTATCGTTCAAACACCATCTCGCGAACGCAGGCTCAAAGGCGGCAAAGGTGGCCCGTGCGCTGGCGGGCATCATGCCCAACATCGGGGGACCCCAGCAACCGCGAAGGTCCCTCCTTGCCTCGGTGGTGAGCTCCGTAATTTTATATGGAGCTCCTATCTGGGCTGATGCCCTGAACAGGCACAAGAGCTTTGGTGCTCCGTACCAGAGAGCCTGCAGGATAGCTGCGCTAAGGGTGGCCCGGGCGTACCGAACCGTATCTGACATTGCGCTCTCGGTGGTCGCGGGGACCGCCCCCTTCGACCTCCTGGCAGCCGAGAGAGCTGAAAGACACCGTGAGGGTGGGAGACGTCTAGAAGAGACCGCTGCCATTGCCATCGATGGTCATTGCGGACCGTAGAGGAGTGGCAGCGGAGATGGGACTCAGCCAGGGACGGCCGCTGGACCTACCGCATCATCCCGCGGATCCGGAAGTGGGCGAGCAGGAAACACGGCTTCGTCAGTTTCCAGCTTACCCAGGTGTTGACCGGGCACGGATGCTTCCGTAGCTACCTATTTCGTATAGGGGTCTACGGCAGCGCAGAGTGCCCGGCTTGTCCAGGGGTGGACGAAGACGTGGAACACGTCCTCCTACGGTGTCCTCGTTTCAGGGAGGAACGGAACCAATTTCAAATCACTTGGAGCGGTCCCCTCACCCCTGAGGGCATCGGGGCGTGCCTGCTTGACTCCCAGGAGGAGATGGAACGCGGTAGTGACCCTCTGTACGTCCGTAGTGGACAGGCTGGGTCACATAAGAAGAGAAGAGGAGAGAGACTTGCGATGGCAGCAGTAGTGGGCTAGTCTAGCCGTTGCCTCCCCCCGCAAAGTAATGCCTTGCGGCGGCTCCCGCGGGGGAATAAAGGTAAGAAAAGAGGTGGAGTTTTAGTGGGTATGCCTATCGACATCCTTCGGTAGGAGAGTCCCACACACGGGGAGTCTCGCATGGCTCCAGTCATGGTGCATTAAGCATTTCTCCACCTCTTCGGAAAAAAAAAACACACACACACACACACACACACACACACACACACGCGTACGCTCGCGCGCACACACACACACTTATATATGACATATATACTTTTATAGTAATCCTTCAGATTAGTATTATAATTCTTGTAAGGGATGCAAAACTAAAAATCCAGCATTATAAATGTTTAAAAAATAATTTTTATAATTTTATAATAATATTTGTATTTTTAGCAGCTTACAGGGGATTAGATGGATACTGAAACAAGTGGAGATACTTTCCTACCATTCCAAGGTAAGTGCATAAATTTTTTTGCAATGATCATGCTACTAGATTCATCGTTATAAGGCAACAAATATACATTTCTATTAATATTTCGGGCACTTTTCCCGGATATTTTGACCATAAGTGATCTTAATGATTTAGAGCGGTGAAAACGCTGAAGCATTTAGGGGTCACACTAGACGCGCGGCTATCGTTCAAACACCATCTCGCGAACGCAGGCTCAAAGGCGGCAAAGGTGGCCCGTGCGCTGGCGGGCATCATGCCCAACATCGGGGGACCCCAGCAACCGCGAAGGTCCCTCCTTGCCTCGGTGGTGAGCTCCGTAATTTTATATGGAGCTCCTATCTGGGCTGATGCCCTGAACAGGCACAAGAGCTTTGGTGCTCCGTACCAGAGAGCCTGCAGGATAGCTGCGCTAAGGGTGGCCCGGGCGTACCGAACCGTATCTGACATTGCGCTCTCGGTGGTCGCGGGGACCGCCCCCTTCGACCTCCTGGCAGCCGAGAGAGCTGAAAGACACCGTGAGGGTGGGAGACGTCTAGAAGAGACCGCTGCCATTGCCATCGATGGTCATTGCGGACCGTAGAGGAGTGGCAGCGGAGATGGGACTCAGCCAGGGACGGCCGCTGGACCTACCGCATCATCCCGCGGATCCGGAAGTGGGCGAGCAGGAAACACGGCTTCGTCAGTTTCCAGCTTACCCAGGTGTTGACCGGGCACGGATGCTTCCGTAGCTACCTATTTCGTATAGGGGTCTACGGCAGCGCAGAGTGCCCGGCTTGTCCAGGGGTGGACGAAGACGTGGAACACGTCCTCCTACGGTGTCCTCGTTTCAGGGAGGAACGGAACCAATTTCAAATCACTTGGAGCGGTCCCCTCACCCCTGAGGGCATCGGGGCGTGCCTGCTTGGCTCCCAGGAGAGATGGAACGCGGTAGTGACCCTCTGTACGTCCGTAGTGGACAGGCTGGGTCACATAAGAAGAGAAGAGGAGAGAAGACTTGCGATGGCAGCAGTAGTGGGCTAGTCTAGCCGTTGCTTCCCCCCGCAAAGTAATGCCTTGCGGCGGCTCCCGCGGGGGAATAAAGGTAAGAAAAGAGGTGGAGTTTTAGTGGGTATGCCTATCGACATCCTTCGGTAGGAGAGTCCCACACACGGGGAGTCTCGCATGGCTCCAGTCATGGTGCATTAAGCATTTCTCCACCTCTTCGGAAAAAAAAACACACACACACACACACACACACACACACACACACGCGTACGCTCGCGCGCACACACACACACTTATATATATGACATATATACTTTTATAGTAATCCTTCAGATTAGTATTATAATTCTTGTAAGGGATGCAAAACTAAAAATCCAGCATTATAAATGTTTAAAAAATAATTTTTTATAATTTTATAATAATATTTGTATTTTTAGCAGCTTACAGGGGATTAGATGGATACTGAAACAAGTGGAGATACTTTCCTACCATTCCAAGGTAAGTGCATAAATTTTTTTGCAATGATCATGCTACTAGATTCATCGTTATAAGGCAACAAATATACATTTCTATTAATATTTCGGGCACTTTTCCCGGATATTTTGACCATAAGTGATCTTAATGATTTAGACCCACTCTGGAAATTTTTAGGCAGTTTCTGACTATAAAAAGACATCTTTTAGACAGTATTAGGTTACCATAGTCCGGAGCAGAATTGCTGATTTTCACTATTTAAGGTTTAAATGGCTTACACGAGTGTGACAGCATACATTTATGTCTTTAAAAGTATTTTTAATGAAAAAGAAAAAAAAGTCATACTTATGTTTTTAGTGAAAAATGCATCCCCTGGGAGCTAAAAATTCTTGAAAATGGGCATATAATGCAAAAAAGTGCTAAAATGTCAACTTTGACTCTCTGTAACTTAAAATAATGGCCCAGAAAAAATCTGAAAAAATTCAGGAGAACTACTGGATACCTCTAAAACATATTCCCACAGTTATAGCAATATTTATTTTTTTCATCTTCGATGTCACAGAGAACCACCCATATATATATACACTGCCAGTCACTTACTTTTACCCCCCCCTGAAGCAAAATAGGATAAAGTTTAAAGTTTTGTAACTTTGAAAGAGATCATCGTACAAAAACCAGTCGGAGACCATTTGGAAGCTTATTTTAATACCTTTCGATTCGCCTAAGTCACTTATAAAAAATACTATTTTTTGAAACTATTAAATGGCAATAAACTAGTTTCAAAAAAAAAATTTTTGGACACCTTTTTGAATTCAATGTAGTTTTCAAAAGATTGACGAAACCAAAAAGTTATCCAGATAGATTTTTAGCTTTTTTCAACAGCTTTCGACTGGTTTTTTTTCATTTTTGTAACTTTATTTTAAACAAAGTTACGGTAGTTTTTGCTCGAAAATAGCCTTTTTTTTAAAATCTAAATATATTAAAAACTTTTATAGATACAAAAAAATGATAAAGAGAAAAAATGTCACTTTTATATCGCAGAATACGAAAATGTTTTAAGTAAGAGCAAACAAAAAAATTTTTTATTACCTGTATTTTTTTTAAGTACAATCATCTTTGAAAAAAATCAACCTGCAGAGATAAAAAATACAGTTAATAAAAAATTTTTTTGTTTGCTCTTACTTAAAACATTTTCGTATTCTACGATATAAAAGTGACATTTTTTCTCTTTATCATTTTTTTGTATCTATAAAAGTTTTTAATATATTTAGATTTTAAAAAAAAGGCTATTTTCGAGCAAAAACTACCGTAACTTTGTTTAAAATAAAGTTACAAAAATGAAAAAAAAAACCAGTCGAAAGCTGTTGAAAAAAGCTAAAAATCTATCTGGATAACTTTTTGGTTTCGTCAATCTTTTGAAAACTACATTGAATTCAAAAAGGTGTCCAAAAATTTTTTTTTTGAAACTAGTTTATTGCCATTTATTAGTTTCAAAAAATAGTATTTTTTATAAGTGACTTAGGCGAATCGAAAGGTATTAAAATAAGCTTCCAAATGGTCTCCGACTGGTTTTTGTACGATGATCTCTTTCAAAGTTACAAAACTTTAAACTTTATCCTATTTTGCTTCAGGGGGGGTAAAAGTAAGTGACTGGCAGTGTATATATATATATATATATATATATGACATATATATATATATATAAAACATATATATATATATATGTTGAATTCTGAATTCTTAGACACGGCGGCGGCGGCAATAACTGATAGGCAAATGTCATTTTTACTTAAGTAATAGCTATTAAAGAATTTAAATTCCGAATATCAAATAACTTTCCGACCGATTATAGTGTAGCATTAATAAAATACAAGAGTCTGGCTCAATTATACGTTTAGCAATTATTTTGTTATTTGTTATTATCTGTAAAATTTCTTTATGTTTGTATTTTCTGGTAAGTTTTTGAATTCTACTTTCGTTAATTCAGCTCTCTATTAACTTTGATTTATTGATTGATCGTATTAGTTGATACTAAATAGCAAAACTTTCTTAATCAAGTTGCAGTGAGATAGCGATAGCATGTAACTTGCTAACTGCTCTCTCTTATACCATCGGTATTATTGAAGGTTAGGTATGTTGTCTTAGAAGGGAAACAGTATTGTTCACAGTAAAAGAATATATTCTATTAGTATTATTAGTATTATAAAATGATACATAAAATTTTATTTTTATAAAAATACAGTAAAATACATTATTAATAATACATTAAAAATAATTATAATTTTGATAGTATACTATAATAAGGATTGTAGTGTTTATTACCATTTGGTACTCTTTGATTATGATAGCTTGAGTGATGATTGTGACTCTGGTAATAATTTTTATACGAATATCTGCTGCTTTCACCATCATGATTATTCCTAGTATAATTAAATTCACTCGTTCTACAATCTTTCACGTTGTGCATTTTATTTTGATATTTATTGTAATTTTCATTATTATATAATTTATTTTTTTGTTTATTTTTACACTTGTTGCAGTGCTGAACTGATTTTTTTTCCTGTAAAGACATAATTATTAAATATTATTTGTAATAACATTGAAACTTAATATTATATTAAAACTAATATATTATTTTTCACCTCTTTTTCATTATTACTTTTACTTTCTTTAATTATATCATTATTTTTCAAAATTTTATCTTTTTCAGTCCTTATAGCACAACCTACGCAAGGTTTTATACGTCTCCTTTCCTAAAAAAGATATATAATATTTAATTTGTATTTTATTTTTTATTTAATAAAATCATAATATTTAGTTAGTTAATCTCACCTGTTTTAATAGTTCTTCTATGTACTGCCTTTTCACTATCTGATTTTTCCATTGTTCGTTTATGAACGAATTATTTTTGTAGCACTCTTTTAATTCCTGAAAAATAGTACAATAATAATAGTTAAGTTACACTTCTTATGTGAATTTCCTTACTCTGAAATTATAATAAATAATCTTATTATTTTATTTAATGAACCTATTGATAATTATTGGAAAATAATAATATACAATAAAATTCATACTTTATTGGTTTTACACGCTGAAATTAATAAATAGTAATTAATATTTATATAAATCATATTATCAAAAGAAAGGAAATTTTTGGATCATCACGAGTTCTCATTCTTTAAATAATTTATATTAATATTTTTATTTTTTTAATCTATAAACTAATATTAATAAAAATGTAATACGCGCGTTTATCCATTTTATAGATAAAGATGTATAACCTGTTGTGAAGAAAATGGCAGTTACTAGTTGCACCGTTATACGTAGACTATATTATATTTAATAATAAACGACGACTTTGAAAAACAAACCACAGAAGGTATACTCAGTACTATGATTAATATATACAATAGACACTATACTCCGTAGAAGTAAAAAGGTCCAACCATCGAACAAAATTTGAGTAGACAGCATCACCATTGGTTGCTGAGTCTAACGACTTGAGGAGAAGATTTACCGTAGAGCCAAGGTATGTCATTGACGTCATCGTTGACGGGTACTGATGGAAATCGTCTCTAGAGCTTCAAAGATAACCTCTCGTAGAGAAACCTCTTCAGGGAAGGTGTGTGTTGCACTAGCTCAATACTATACTAATAACGATTAGTTCTCTCCAGGTCGCCGTAAATTCTCTCTCTCTTGAACATTCTGGATCGTCTTGATGAATACCGTACTGTTATATTTATATAATATCCTAGTCGAGATAACTCGATAAACTAATGCTCCCTGCAACAGCGTGAGGATAGGCGTGGCTGCGCGCACTGCGGCGCTGCAGTGGGCGGGCCTTCCGCGCGCGCAACTGTGGTAGGGGGGTGGAGCATCGTAGGGTTATAAAAGAGCAGCGGATCGAAGCAGAGACATATTCGTTTCCATTTCTCGTGATAGAGAACAAGTTTCGAGGAAGAGTCTCCAGGTTGTTCTCCAAAAGGTTATCGTCGGCATAAGTAAGGTAAACCTTGAGTAACAGTGTTCGTCTAGAGGAAGACAATATCTTTCTCGATTCAAGCATTTATACGATAGTTTGCAAACAGAAAATAGAGAAGACATTGTTTCACAATACTCACGTATTTTCTAGTGTTTGAGAGATAAAATGAACTACATCGTAGATGTCCAGGGATTTAAAACATTTTTAACGAATTTATCGTTAAAGAGGTCGCAATAATTGCCCTACAATACGACGCAGTTCCGATTGTTTACCATTTCCAGTCACCGTACAAGTGGAATGAGCTGTCAAAGGAATACCAATGCTGTAATAGATGGCTTGAAATGAATTTCCTCGGCATTCCATGGACATCGGGTGAAATTGCTTACAAAGATTTGCAGCTAACCCTAAGCAACGTTTTTTACAAATCGGGTAGAATCTTTGTAAAGGGACTAGAAAAAAAGAAATGGCTCAATAAGCTGTTGCCAAGCCAGTAAGTGTATTTTAATTATTTATTGATTAAATATATTCTAATTAACAATTTTTTTTTTATTTTCAGTCTTTTTCTTAATCTAGATGATCTTGGATGTCCAAGTATAGCGTATATTCGTATATACGAATAGCACATCTGTTCTACACATACACGAAGTGTTAGTCCTATTTGTGCGGTACAAAATGTACAAAACCTGCAGAGATGGCTCTTAAGAGGACTATATGATGTAAAGGTAAGCTACATACTCTTATGCGTATGAAGTTATACCTTATAACGAGCGCGAGTGACGATCGGAAAAGCTCGTAGGTGATCGGGAAAGCCCGCGCGTAAGTCGCGTAAGGACTAATAATGGTCCGACGCGCAAGCTGACTGAGGAGAGTATATAGAGAGTTTATGCGAGTCATCGTAGATAGACACGTCGCCGGTAACGCCTTCCTTGCTATTTCGTGGCAAGAGAACAATTATCGTTAACACGGATTCTTGATCGGGTTCTGGGTTTCGCGCCGTGAAGAGTGAGTGACTTGGTGGAGTGAGCGTGCTGGTGTTAAGTGCACAGCTCCAGCGACTCCCAGGAATACGGAAGCGCCTAACCGCCACCTACCGCGCATACTGAGAGAGAGTCGATTTTAAGGATTCGCAATCATCTTGCGAGTTGAGCGTTTTGTATTTTTTTGTATTTTGGCGTTTTCTACTGTTGCCAATTAATAATTTTTAAAAAAGACAGATTATTGACGACGATTTAACATACATTTTTACATGTATATACACACAAAAACCGTCTAAGGAGTCCAAATTTTCAAATTTTTAGATTTCGTTCCATAGCCGGGTGGATTGCAATAACATGCAATATTACACGTATATACACGCATAAACCGGCTAAGGAGTCCAAATTTTCAAATTTTTAGATTTCGTTCAATTGGCGGGTGGATTGAATTCAAATGCTTTTTTTCACTTATAAACACATATAAACGGGCTAAGAAGTCCAAATTTTCAAATTTTTAGTGTTCGTTCCATAGCCGCGTGCATTCAATTAACATAAATTTTTACA